>JALPQI010010713.1:0-42396 GCA_025490895.1 Thaumatotibia leucotreta
CTTGTGTCGTAATGTACTATTTTATGTCAGCTGTGTACAGTCAACCAAGTGACCACTCAGGAACTAACTATGTCAAAGTGACGTTCTAAAACTTATAAATCAGATTGTAACTTTCTTCATACTTGTTATTTTGCCATGGTACTAGAATGGCCAAGGGATTCCATTGGTTGGGTGTACACGGATGTCGTATCACTCGTATCCTACATCCGACATGGATCGGACCACATTATAAGACTTTTTAACGACACCAACATCCTTCATATCGTAATATAATCATTAATCGTGCAGTCGAGTGTGAGTAGCAGTGATCGATTTTTTGGATTCTCCCGGTGGGTCTCCTATAGTAATTTGAAAAATAAACTATAATTATATTGCCATTTGCCGTGTGGTGACGGCAGTAAGAATACATTTGTCATCACCCCAACTCCTCCTGCGGGTGTCGTAAGAGTCGACTAAGGGATTGAAGTGTCACTGACCATTATTTGATAAAAGATTGATGATGGGCAGCAGCGTCATCATAGTGGACACACTCCTGCGATCGCCAATCCGCTTGCCCAGCGTGGCGATTATGGGCATTTACCTCCTAACGCGTCTATACGCATAGTTAATAGGAGAGGCCTACGTCCATCAGTGGACTATCATAGGCTAATGATGTGTGATGTAATTGTGAGTAGCAGTGATCGATTTTTTGGATTCTCCCGGCGGGTCTCCCATAGTAACTTGAAAAATAAACTTTAATTATATTGCCATATTTCTGTTCCATAAAGTATGCTCTTGTGTGCATAATACAATAGAGTTCAATAAAATTTTATAGTCACACCAGTATTTTTTTTATACGCGAAAACCCACATAACCACTGGTGAGAAGACAAAGTCAACGTCAAATGATTCTTTATTCAAATTAAGGTGCATTCAGATCAAACAAGCATTCGCTATTCTATCCCCCACTCTACGAAATCAACGAATCACGTTTTGTGTAGCGATTGAATTTCGTAGAGTTAGGAGGTTAGAATAGCGAATGCTCGTTTGGTCTGCGTGCACCTTTAGAATGGCAACAAACTCTTTTGAATGGTTGAAGTACTTGAAGTAGTACCTTATTGGATAGAGTTACTAAAGAAGATAATTTGAATTGGCCGCATTTTTTACTGACATATTATTGATCTTCGACTATACTTTAGTTAAGTAATAGTAGAAATAAAGTATATTTAAAAATAAGTAAGCTAAATAGAAGTAAGATATCAGCTGTGAACGGGAAGGTATGCGCCGATGGTCAGATGCAGTTAACCTACATAGGAGATAGATCAGCGGGTCACTCGCCGGGAGGGATATCCGGTAAGTGCTAGGGGGTTACCATGAGGAACTAATGCGATTCAGTTTAGGTTTAGGGAGAGGGACGGTGATATACGACTTGTATAGCCATGTCCCAGGAGCGATTTTTGAGATTCGAGCACTCGAAATCAGAGCCGATTTATGCGTCGTTGGACTAAAAGTAAATAAGTCAATATATAAAAATGTCCACTAGCTTAAGTTCGGGCGTATATAATTTTGACGAAGTATAAAAATGTTCACCTTTATATTAGACCAAATATAAACATGTTCCGACACTAGACTAAAAGTAAATATGGCGATGTATAAAAATATCCACTTGCATAAGTTCGGGCGTATATAATTTAGACGAAGTATAAAAATGTCCACCTGTATATGATTGTTGGTGGTGATGAATTTGATCCGTATATGTATTATTATAATCCTGGATCACAGTAAAGAAAGTAGTCATTTTTATATTCAGACTTGATCAGACTTAGATATTTGTACAGTTCGAAAGTAGTCATTTTTATATTTCGACTTGATAAGACATAACCAATTTTATAATTTGATAGTAGTCATTTTTATATTCCGACATAATAAGACTTAAGCATTCTAAAGTATTGGTTTTCTAATACTCTGACCAATTTTTATTTTATATGTAGACATTTTTATACATCGTCATATTTACTTTTAGTCCAACGACGCATAAATCAGTTTTTCAATTGTGTTGCAGAGCATTTTTTGATTTCTTTGCGATAATTTTTGGATGCATACACTTTATGTGTTTATACCAACTATCGATTACTTTTTTCATTTTTTTAAAATTATTTTTGCAGCTAAGGGTGCATTCAGACCAATTTCGTAAAGTGGGGGATAGAATGGCGAATGCTCGTTTGGTCTGAATGCACCTTAACAGAGTGGACTAATTGGATCGCTCGAATCTCAAAAATCGGCCCCCAGGTGTATTGTATGAGATGAGTAGATGACAATGACACTGAAATTAATTGAAGGTGCTTATCAGAAAGCACTATTATTATGGGTGAAGACTCATTTATCAGCATGCGTACGGATTTTTTCTATACAAAATGTCAGTTTAGTATGGGAACGCATCCAGCTTTCCGCACGCGTACGCGTGCTTGCACGTTTCATACTAAACGGCCAATTTTATTAGACAGAATGCGTACGTGTTATATATTTTTTAAACGGTTTTTATTAACTTCACCGCGTATCAACTGTCGTCGATGCTTCAAATCTTGTGATCGATTTTTCGACCACTTCTACTGCACCGAAATCAATAAAATTTGGAACTCTTATCAGGTCCCCATGACAACGCAATATTATAATATTTGTATCCTTGTATCCTCAAAGCCTGATGCTGCAGACGTACTGCTTACCTTAACCGAGACTGTTAGACACGTGAAAAAGAAAATATAGCATGTTTAGCATAATCAAATACTAACAGCCTAATCTTGACTTCCAACTCCTCACTCCTGATGCTGCAGTACTGCCTACAATAACCGCAAGGTTTATCTTTTATCAATATATGATTTTAAAGAAGTTCTTTAGGTATTAAGTAAAAACATGCGAAATTAATACTAACGTCCAACTCCTCAAGTCTGATATTCCAGTGTTACTGCCTGTCACAACGGCTAGGTTTAGCGCTATGTAGATTTTGAAGTACTGCATTAGATATTTGGTAGAAACTTACGGATTTCATTATCATCATCATCATCATATCAGCCGAAAGACGTTCACTAGTGAATATAGGCCTCCCCCAAAGATTGCCACAAGGACCGGCCCTGTGCCACCAGGTCATGAGTCCACCTTGTGGAGGGCCTACCCACGCTACGCCTTCCGGTACGTGACCGCCACTCGATAACCTTACTGCCCCAACGGCTATCGGTTCCACGCGCAACGAGCACCGCCACTGCCACTTCCTGCGGCCCTCCGGCCGATAAGACTGACAGCGTAAGTGGTTACCGTAGGGCGAGCTGTTGGGTCTGGCTGATAGACTAACAGCGTGAGTGGATCGCGTAGGGCGAGCCGTCGGGTCTGCGGCTCTCCAGCTGATAAAGTGACAGCGTGAGTGGATCGCGTAGCGTAGGGCGAGCCGTCGGGCTTTCGGCCCTGCAGCTGATAGAGTGTCAGCGTGAGTGGTTCGCGTAGAGCGAGCCGTCGGGCCTGCGGCCCTCCAGCTGATAGAGTGATAGCGTGAGTGGATCGCGTAGCGTAGGGCGAGCCGTTGGGCCTCCATACAAAAGAACGGTTCGAATTTCGTTCTTTTTTGTTCTTCGGTATATCAATTCTTTGTTAATGGAATAATTTAAAAATACGACGTTGGTAATTTCATAATATTTTGAGTACTACATAAAGAATATAAAACATTTTAAATATCGGGCTATTTCGAGGTTCTCGATAGAGTGACAGCGTGAGTGGATCGCGTAGGGCGAGCCGTCGGGTCTTCGGCCCTCCAGCTGATAGAGTGGCAGGCTGGCAGCGTGAGTGGTTCGCGTAAGGCGAACCGTAGGGCCTGCGGCCCTCCAGCTGATGGTCGTGGTACTGACAGTTTGAGTTTATATTTTATAGTCTCGAAATTCGACTTGTATAATGTGTACAATATAAAAAATTAAACTTCGGGCATTCAAGCTGACATTTTTTTAGTGTCGGATTTCTAAAAATATCTATTCAGCAGGGATTCCCCTCTCGTTACACATAAAATAATGTCCATTACGTTTACATATGTGTCGTGATTAAAGCGCGAGAGTTAAACGCTTGCATGCATAATTGTATTGCATATTACAAACAACATCTTTGATCTAGAATAAGTAGGTATAGTATCGGCAATTAACTTAACAATTGTACTAAAAACTTGAAAATAAAATAAGTAAAAAAAGTTTTAAGTTAAACGGTTTTTATTGCACCAAAAACTAGAAAATAAAAATTAGTTGTAAGTGTAACTAACCGTAGATGCTACTTTCTGTAGATTAGTCACGTGAAACTATTATCACTGTAGTCTTCCCAAGTCGGATGCTGAAAACCACGTTTAACCTCTATGTCAGTGGATTAAGCGTTACTTAATCGGAAACTTTTACCAAACTAAAATAAAAACGTGGGGCGTTATTATAAAGAAACATACATGTTCAAAAAAATTCATTGTAGCTTTAATTTTGCAATTAATCATCCATCTGCTCCAACACTTCTACAGAGGTAGTAAATAACTATTATCATAGCCAGAACAAAACTTATTACACTATTGCTGTCTTGATTTCTATGTGTGTTCTTAAATAAGTATAGTGACTTAAACACAATTGCGTACGCCCCACGTTTTTATTTCAGTTTGGTAAAAGTTTCCGATTAAGTAACGCTTAATCCACTGACATAGAGGCTAAACGTGGTTTTCAGCATCCGACTTGGGAAGACTACAGTGATAATAGTTTCACGTGACTAATCTACAGAAAGTAGCATCTACGGTTAGTTACACTTACAACTAATTTTTATTTTCTAGTTTTTGGTGCAATAAAAACCGTTTAACTTAAAACTTTTTTTACTTATTTTATTTACGAATTAATAATAAAAAACTATGAGAAACCTAATAATAATTTTGTGATCGGCAACAAGTTGTTCAAGTAGTTTTAAAGGGAAAAATGTGTAGTTAATAATACTTAATAACAATGATAAAAACATCTCTTATGAATAAATATACTTGTTGGATTTATCGTTATTGTGCAAAAGTTGAAAAAAAGATTGTCATTGATCATGTAGAAAAAATCGTTAAATATCAAACGGTTAAAGTTTTATCCAAATAATCGTCAAATATTTGGATAAAACTAAAAGGTGTAATTATTTAATTATAACGATAATTATCATTTATGAAACTGGGTTGCCGGAAACCAATTATGTAGTCAAATCAATCACTTTATTTTTCGTTAGGTTAAAAAAAATATCAAAACAATCTCCTTTTTTACACATAATATGTATGTAGTACATGAAATAATATTAACCATTTGTGAGCATAATCTATCATACGCATGCTGATATGTGTCTCCTCCCTATTGGCAGGGTGCAAAGCGGGTGGAGGGGGTAGCCGAAACGATCGCCGCGCTCGCTGCGGCTAAAATTGACATTATGGTCGCCGACTTCAGCTGTCAAATCCATACTGCAGCAAATATTTTCTCATCGTTTTCAGATAAATATTTAATATGGGCCTAGTAAGGTGTGTTATTGATTGCAATAACACCAAGAAGAACAGTGACTGTAAATTTTACCGATTTCCAAGACCATTCATCGAACATTGATGAAGTATATGTGCTGCAATGTGCTTGCATTTCCCATAAACGCAGTCGCACGATACACTCTCTACATGAGAATTAGTGTTTAGCTGTAGGTGAGTAAATTTATTTGTTAGAGAATAGAAAAAACTTTTATTGAACGGTATCGAAACACAAAAATCGGCTTACATAATACTTACAAACAAAGTTGTCTTGTACGCCGTTGCTGTCACTGAAGCTTGACGAACCACTCGGGATTTGATAATACGGGACATGTCTTCTAGGCGAATATCTTCAACCTCGAGAACATGCCCAGCTTGCACCAATTTCATCCCTTTATTCATCGTCTCCGGTTGGAAAACGATGTCGTGCGTGAAGGCACGAAACCCCGTTTTAGTTATGAGTAGGCTCATTTCTAACCGAAGACAACAATATTAATGTTATTAGCAATAATGTTACTGACTGCAATTGTCCAAAATTGCCTTATATATTAAAATAACACAAAATTTAATGAATATTTTTCAAAATATTTACTTACTTCCCGCTTGAAAGCGGCGACTATAATGTCTAAAATGGCCACCTGTCAATGGCGCTGTCATCGTGCACGGTGCCAATACTACGTACCCTTCGGTCACGTCAGTAGATAAACAATAAGAACTTTATTAACTTGGTTCCTTTTTTATCAGTCGAGGGGGAAACCGGCCACAAATAATTACGAGAAAATCCTATAGGTTGCGCGATGCCCGAGGCAGGTAACTATATACCGCGTGAACCGCATGATCAACTCCTGCGCAGTCGATCATTATAAATTCACTTGTGGATACCGTATCGATTATGAATGAGGGACAGGCGTAATTACTTTCAGCTTACTATTCAATGCCGTGTGGTGACGGCAGTAAGAATATATTTGTCACCACCCCAACTCCTCCTGTGGGTGTCGTAAGAGTCGACTAAGGGATTGAAGTGTCACTGACCATTCTACAAGATTAATGATGGGCAGCAGCGTCATCATAGTGGACACATTACTGCGATCGTCAATCCGCTTGCCCAGCGTGGCGATTATGGGCATTTACCTCCTAATGCGTCTATACGCATAGTTAATAGGAGAGGCCTACGTCCAGTAGTGGACTAACATAGGCATCTGCCTATGCCATCAGATGATGATGATGATGATGATGACTATTCAATGGAGTGAATAAAGTTTTTTATACAATCGTGTTATAATAGAGAGCTTTTCAGTCGAGTACCCTGTTTCGGCCACGAAGCTTGCCGAGTGGGCAAAGTACAGTCACGTCTAATAATATGCATACATTTCGGAACGTATGTCAAAGGCATAATGATCAAAATCGTATGCATATTATTAGAGCCGACCGTACAATACGAGATTGAAAAGCTTTGTGTACAATACTTTTTCTAGGAGTCAGTAAATAAACATGTAAATAATGAAATAAATTAATATCGAAATATTGATCCTGAGGTGGCCGCTCGTTGATGTATTTTTTCCTAGTATGATTATAATTTTGTGCACGTACCTAATCTTAATTCAAATATTACAGTCGAAGAGTAGAAAAAAAAAGAATAAGTCAACCTCCGTAGCCTACCTATAGTTGATAGTGACCCTGCCTACGAAGCTGTACGTTCTGGGTTCGAATCCTGGCGAGGGCATCATTAATTTTGTGTATTTATTTATCTTATCACAAATATTTGTTCCTTGGCCAATGGCCATGGCTGTCTATGTATTTAAGTATCTATCCATTATAAAATATAGTATATCGTCGGTACCCACATTACAAGCCTTAATTGAGCTTACCGTGGGATGGGACTAGGTCGATTTGTGTAAGATGTCCCAAGATATGTATTTATAAGTAAAATCGTAAATTACGAGCATCGCGTTTTACGAGTATATATTCGTTACTCCATTTAAATCTTAATCTTAATTATAGGACATATTTATCTACATACAGCGTGTTCTTGTCCATATGCTATAACTAAAAGCTTAGATTCTTAAGGTTATCTTAAGCTATTTTTATTTTCGAATATCATAAAACGGTTTAAGGGATTCGTTTAGGTTAATATACCAAGCACTATGTCGAAGTTATAGCATATGGACATAAACACCCTGTATATCTTTGACTGTAAGTAGGGTACGTTCTATAAACATGTAGATACTAGTTACTAGTAGTTCCTTAGTGCTTATAGTAAAGATGAATGTGAAAGGGTACAATAAACGAGACTCCCAGGCTCGAAACAATAGCAAACAGAGACATTCTCCATCCAATTAGAAATGAGCCCTAACATTAGCTACACCAAAGACAAGTCATTAATAAAGACTGCCAATACGCGTTTATATTTGTAGGTGACGCCACACGGTGACCCTAGCGTTGTCTTGTAGACATAGAGGTCAAAGTATAACAAGAATAGGAATAGGTTCTTTTCAAGAAAAAGATAATACGCCTAGATTTACTTGTAAAAAATCGCTGCATGAAAACAGCTCCCATTTCCTCTAAAGCGTTAGTCACCGACTGGGCGCACATCCTCACACCTTGCAACCTAAATGGTCGCGCACCGTGCGGTTTCAGAGGAACTTCCTCCCGCGGACGGTCCGTCTGTGGAATGAGCTCCCTGCCGAGGTTTCCCGATGGACTACAGTATGGGGTTCTTCAAAAGACGAGTGTACAAGTTCTTATTGGGTCGGCAACGCGCATGTGACACCCCTGGGGTTGCAGGCGCCCATAAGCTACGGTGACTGCTTTCCATCAGGCGCGCCGTATGCTTGTTTGCCACCGACGTGGTATAAAAAAAAAGTCACACGCGTTTAATTTTTTACGGAATTTTCAAAGCTCACTCAGACTTTTCTAGCACGCTGCGATTAACACATAAAACAGCAGATTATTCCCACCTATTATAATGAGTTTGATATATTAAGTGTAGTTGTTAACACTGTTACCACCGATAACAGATGTTACCACTGAACTAATTGGTGGTAACTACTGGGAATATTTTTCCCAGTTGTACCAAATCTTAAGTGGTAACAGATCTGAAAAAAAAACCTTGTTGTTACCACTTGTAACAGGTCCGGTGGTAACAGATGGGAATAAACTAAAATGCTCCTCGGAGAATCACCCTCGTATGAACTTTGGTTCGTTTGGTTAAAAGTCAACTATCAAACTATGCACAAAAGTTCTGTAACCTGCCAGTCTCTGGCTAGACGCATAAACCAGCATTATCTACCGATCTAGCCTCCAGACAGCACAATAACCGCGCCTGTCATAATTCATACTTATCACACGATCTGGCACAATGCTGTGTCGCGAACTTATTAGGGTTGGTCGGGACATTAACTTTATGAAGAAATGCAACTGCTAGTTGTGAATATGCTTCATTGGAAGTTGTGGCGACAGGGCCGGATTTAGAGGTTGAGAGGCTTCGGACCAACAAAGAAGTGGAGGCCCCCTAGCCCAATTATTTTCCAAATAAAGTAGACATTTTTTTCAGTCAAGTTTTTCTATGAATATTTTTTTGTGGAAACAAGTCTAGATTATTTTATTATTTAACAAATATATAGATAAAAGGGCAAAGGGCTTTTGACGGTTACAGGAAAAAGAAAGAAAACTCACACTGGCCATTTGCAAGGTAGAACAGCGAAAAAAAATCGATAAGTGAAAACAGCGTAAAAAAGTTTTTACTAGTGTTTACTTGTTGGAATTTGAAATTTTTTTTCGACATTCTATTGTGGGGGCCCCGTGGCTGCCCCGGTTTCCAAAACCTCCATACTGACCCATTTGGATTGATCACCCTTTATACGTCTTATCGCGACTTAAAATCCGTTTCCTACATACTTATTGTTCAATTCTTACTACCTAGTCACCTCATTTTAGGAGCATTTTTCTTTATTTTTCCATTTTCATAATTTTGAATTAATGGGTAAATGGGTTATTTCTATTCGGGCTGTTTCGAAACCGATGAGAAAAAAAATGTCCCATGGATTTTTTCCTATTTTGTTACCATTTTACACTTTGTATGGCGCTAACATAAGAGGATATCCGGAAAAATTATGGAAATTTTGGGACATTGGTTTCGGATCGAAAGAGCTCGTGAGTTTGGAGTACGATTTTTGAATTTCACCGATGATATTGAGAGCACTGGTGACTAAAATTCACCTGTGATTTGAAGTCACTGTTTTCCAAATGCCGTATTTTTGATTCTCACACTTTTACAATGTCTGTCATAGACAATTGTCCTGTTACGTTCCTTTTTGCGCAGATGTAGTAGTGTTGCCTTGCCCTTAGTATCGGTTTTTATTTTTCATACTACTTATAACTCATATTAGGTTCTGTCAAAGTGGTCGAACGTGAGACGGAGTGTCAATGTCATTTGAAAAGAAAACTAAAGTTTTGAAAGATGGCAGGTGTCACTAAGTCAACTGTCAAAAATAGTCACACGGTGATTTCAAATCGAGTAGGGGCACTCGTAAAGCGATATCATAGGAATGACAATTCTAGTCACCGATGACATTTCAAAAATACGAACTCAAGGGAAATCACTTGTTTTGAGAATAAGTCACTGCTGAAATTCAAATATCGCACCTCTGAGCAGAAATAACCCACATTTTACCCATAAATTCAAAATTATAAAATTGGCCAATATAAAAATGCTCTCAGAACTTCAGCGGCTTCAGAAGTAATCTCTGGTATTACATCCACCGTTCTTCCGGAGTTTCCGCGTATTGTTACAGGCTTTCTTATTTGGCGCTCACTGTTACCTGGAACAAAAACATGAATACATCTTAATAAATTTAATAATCACCGGCTAATAGACACATTCGCACATCAAAAATGTCAGCGCAAAAACGGAACACGCCGTGGGACGTAATGTACGACAAGAAAGGCTATCATATCGAATATTTATGATTGGTTCATCTACATGAAATTCTTGAATAATTGACAATCGAGAAACCATCATTTGTTTTCCGGTGGTATAATAAGGAACTACACTTATCAGTTACGAACGCAAAGATACTAGCGCCGATTTGACTGCATCAATAAATTTGTAGAACTTTCAAACCACTCACAAGCGAAATATGTTCCGGTGACAAAATATGGAACTGATTTTGCATAAAAATGAGATACCGTTGTACTTGACAGTGGCGCCGTTTACGGATGAATGGTTAAGTTGGCGATAAAACTTCATTAGCTGTAATTATTTGACGGTTTTATGTGGACGCTGTGATTACCTGCATGCCAATAAGTGTTATTTATGTGATATTATGTCAAACTTGACAAAGTAACGACTCGATATACCTATCTAGATATTTTTTTATTCAACTTATGCGAAATGACATAGGTATTAAACACAAACAATGCATATTTATCTAGATTTTGTCATTTAATTTAATTTTTATTTTGATTCACGGAATTCACCGTTTCCGGGCTACTTGTTGGGGTGGTGACAAACGTATTCTTACTGCCGTCACCACAGTAGGGCCGGGTCATTGTAATTAGTTAAGTTTAAATTAAGCGTTACGAGTATTGAGTAGAGTTCTTCTATTCTATTCTATTTCAGAACAATGCTAATACACAGTTTGATTAGTTTATTGTTTCAATCGGAACGATAATGAAAACGAAATACTTAAATTATGTTTATTTACGTCAAACATTAGCAACGAAATATTTTATTACATCTTACTAGGTGTTCGTGCTAGCCCAAGAATCATTAACTATAACGGTTAATACTTAAATATAATATATCAATAAATACAAGTAATAAAACTAAATATCTTCATTCATTTCTTCAGTAACGTGGACGCGTTAAAAATCTTCGTAATAAACTCTTAAAATCAATTTGGAATGCTGACAACTCAATTTCAAGTATTTCAACGTGTTACTTTATAAATACCAATTAAAATTGATCAACGACCGTCAAATAAAAACAACTTTCTCACTTGTGCGCACCGTATTAGGAAAAAGTAGAATTTAAATCAGTGCTGCCAGGTGTTAAATTAAGAAATCTGGATCGACGCTCAAAAATCTACATGCATAAAGGAGAGAATATAATTTTATATGGGAGTTTTCACAATAAGCTGTTAGTTTAGCGAGAAATTTTGATTAATTATTACGTAACAATATAATGATTTTTTATTCACCTTTCAAATTTTGAAGGGTCAATATTATTAGCGCGCTGTCAATTTGCTTAAATAATCAATTGGTAAGGTAAATACAATGAAATATCGTGGAACAATCAAAGTTATCTGTTTTAATCTGCTAAACTAACAACTAGTTACTATATAAACCTACTCTAATAGGTGGTCTTGGAATTCATGACATTTATTTAGGTACCTAAACTACCAAATCCGGAGTCCGTACCAAAATTGTGTATAGGTTAATTAGGTACCTTTCGCCACATATGTACCTATCTACTGAGTTGTCCGGCAAATGACAAGGTGTAAAATACGATAAATTGCTTGTCCAGTTGTCAGCTCGATTAAAATGATGTTAGGTATGGGGTTGCTACGTCGTATAAAAAGGAGAAGCAGATATTAAATGAATAAAATCTATTTTCTTTAACTGGGTCACATTTTATAAAGTTACAATTTACAAGTTTGCTGTTTGTCTCTCTTTCTAGCCAATACGTGCGTTCGTTAGCGGCAAACAGCGAAATTGTAAAATGTAACTTTATAAAACGCAACCCAGGTATTTTCAGTGTGATATTACGTTCACGAACTC
Organism: Thaumatotibia leucotreta; assembly: GCA_025490895.1. Lineage (NCBI taxonomy): Eukaryota > Metazoa > Arthropoda > Insecta > Lepidoptera > Tortricidae > Thaumatotibia > Thaumatotibia leucotreta. The sequence goes on from JALPQI010010713.1 coordinate 12,298, forward strand.
TATGGAAAAGGCAAGAACCGGATAAGTAGGGCTGTCCAATTCGGAAGAGCGCTGTGATAGACGGACACGACCGAGTTTAATGTCGGAGAGCTAGCAACAGTAGCAACCCTACTTAGGTAGGAGTCATAAAACTTGAATTGGATTTATCAGTAGTTTAAGCAAATTGGTTATATAAATATCTGTAGGGGTAGCACAGGATTAGTTTGACAATATGTCGCAGCGAGATAGACATCCCTCTTTTATTCATAGGTATAGTTAGTAAATGATGGAAAATCTATCTCGCGGCGGCGACATACTGCCATACCAATCATGTGCTAAGCATACTGCCTGTGTTGTACTGCGGTAAAGTGTTTAACCCCTGTATTTTGGCTGAAACCAAACTTTCGGCTGGAAAATGTTTTTGCCGAAACCGCAACTATGGTCAAAGTTCAAACACTAGCCAATAGATATAGGTGCATCTTCACTTTTACCCATTACTTGTTTTCTTTGAAAGGCCATATTTCAGCTAATTATCATGCAACAAAACTAGAAACAAATGAAACCTGTACTATGTATATGTACACATGAAAAAAAAAACTGTGACAGTTGCCTTTCCCATTTTAAGATGGTCTCGACTGTCTCGAGTAAGCTTTTACAACTTTATATTGGCTGGGATTTTATAATATAGGAATGGTCAAGTTGATAGCGCTAAACGATTAGTGCATACTTGCATAGTATATACCTCATCATATGTGCGGTATGCGGTATGAAAACCAGATGCCTAAATATGATTCATAGTCTTTATCGAACTACCGTGTTGTTATGAAGTTGTGATTTCGATATATCTCTAAAAAAGGATGGAAATCTTTTAGATTATATTTTCTATTTTCCAAACCTGGTAACTAAAAAAGAAGTGAGAAGAAAAATACATTCATTTGCAGAATTTAACTTTATCCTATAAACATGACGGCACGTAACTATTATATAATTGGTGACATAAATATCAATTACTACTCTTACATTCCATCGAAAATCAATCAATAATCGAAATAGCAAACTTTCTCAAGTAAAAACACACGATCAAGCATTTACTGAATGCCCCGAACGTCTCTCGGTGCACCCAATCAATCATGCGCAAACACACAACAATCAAGTAAATCGGATCCGATTTATATCACAATTTGTGGAAGAGAAAATCTCTGGTCACGCTTCTGGAAGCAAAAAATGTATAAAGATTTGCAAAAACGTCCGAAGTAAACGTGATAAGCCGGACGTGACAGTAGCCCGTTTATTATCTTGATCGCTAGAGACGCTCCTATATTCGGTATTCGATTCTACAGATTCGGCAGTTTTCAATGGTTCGGTTCAAGGTTGAACGGACGAATATTTACCGAGTAGACCAAGTGGAGGAATAGCAAACTAATTTGTTTTCTTCTTCTTCTTCCTGGACCTTTCTCCCTATTTGGGGTCGGCCTTCCTTGTTCTTAATCGCCAGGTAGCACGATTCCTGGTGAGGTTACAGTCGATTCGGTGATCTTTTTGAACCGTCGTCAACCAAGTGGCGGTAGGTCTAGTAAACTAATTTAATTGATAAATAAAAAAAACCCATAGGCACTTATTAAATACTGTTACAAACTAACTAAAGTAACCATATACGGTGCATCAATAAGAGCTTTGTTTCGCTGTAGTTGGTCTTATTGGTTACTAGTGCAATCCAGAGGCCGGTTTGAGTCCCACGTCAACCGAGCTAAGTCCTCCAAATCAACCCCTATGATAGTAAAATTATTGTTTTTTGTTTTTTATTGGATTTTGATTGCTGAGGCAGGTTTATGGCTGTCTGTTGCTGTGCCCCTTAATCCAAAGGTAAATTAATGTTTTTCGATTCGCTATGACAAATATAAAAACATATTTTTCAAAATAGCATGATAATAGGTATAATTGGTGTAGGTAAAGTTTTAAAATCGAAAAGAATAATTGTTAAGTTTTGTTTAAAGGTGGGTTTACACCAAATGAGCGAATACTCTACGAAATTCACACAAAACGTAATTCGTCGAAATTCGTTGATATCGTAGAGTGGGGGGTGGAATGTCCATTCGCTCTTTTGGTGTAAACCTACCTTTAGCCGAATATTCGTATTCGGCATACTCCATAATCGTCCCATCTCTAGTTATCACATTGTATTTATGCGTTCAACGTGGTTCAACGCCAATAACACTTTAAATGGATTTTAATGAACTAAAATTAGTTATCTAATCTGCATTCAATTGGCGTTTTATTGCACTGTTAGTCACGCGTTATTTCAGTTATTTGTATTACAATAATACTCGTGTCAAAATATACTCTTAAATATAGCTCACGCGTTTCCCCATTTTCTCCGCACAATGGGTTTATTGACAATTATTATTTATTAGAATTATTACGATAACTATATATTAATTAAGTCGAGAAATGCCATAAAAGATAATAATAATAATTGTGCACTGCAATAGCGTGATATCTTAAGAGGAGGAAGCTTCTTTAGATTTAAGGGCTGTATTTTTGCCTCTATTACTCTATAACTATTAGCGGGAGCTAATAGTAATTAATCAGAATAATAAGTTGAAAATTTTGAGCAAGCTTGTTTTTGGTTAGTGATTTTGGTTGGATAGTAACGAGTTAGAGATGATTTACGCTTGGCCGTATGACTTTCGGACTATACGATATTTCACATCATACGATACTTCCCATATACTCAATCGTACGATATTTCATGTTAACATGTGTGCTGACAATTTCGACATAATACGTTAGGTAATAGGAACAATACGTTAACTTGTTTGAAAAAAAAATTGCACAGGTGCTATTGGTAGGTATTTATAATTATAAATGTGTGTTAATGCTACCTGGAACTAAAACTAGTCGTTCATTAATCAAAAGCGTAGCAAACTGATTTCGCCAGTTTCGTGATATTTCCGATACCTGCAAATATTATGTTTACTTTTAAATAATGTTATTTTCATAGCACCATATAGCACGAAGTTCAAATAAGTGTGTGAATTGTATTTACAGAAATATATGTCGATTGAATACGGAATTAAAGCATAATAATATGTATGGTGGGTTGTAATGGTCGAATTTTAATATAATTTATTTCAAAAAACACAAGAAATAAAAAATGAACACAGTAAACATAAATTATAAATTTGCTCCAGGTCCTGCTGGGGAGGTAGAGTGCCTAGAAGGCTGGCCGCATTGCCGCGCTGGACTGCTATGCTAAGTCTTCGCGAAATTTTAATTAAATACTGCAGTACTGCAGTTTAACTAATACTAGATAACAAACAACCCAGTTAGTATGACAGTACAAGAGTCCAGAAAATGCAAATATATCAGAATGCCTATGATGTTGTATAGAAATACCACTACATTCATTTACCGAAATATGGCACAACATCGAATGTAATGTCTGATGATCATTGATCAAAATGTACATGGTAACCCTATTTCAAATCATACTATTTGTATTAATTATTTTTTGACGACTGCTTCTCACAGATTAATCCATTATTTTGATGCTTAAACATGATAGAAAATTTCAAAGAATTCTAAAATTAATTTCATTAGCATGCCAGTTTTAAATACCTAGTCTGGCCCAGTTTTAAATACCTAGTAATTTTTTTCCAACATAAAGGAGAGTTTCTTTACAATATATATTTTATTTTATTTTCAATTTATTCGTTTTATTCGTGTATAGATCTTAGCTAGTTATCTTTTGTTTTTAAGTTATTTTCATCAATGCAATCGGAACACAAGCTAAATGAAAATGTAATAACCAAAAATTGCTGGCTTAGTAAGAGGGCTATGAATTTATTATTTCATAAAAAAAAATACGAATTGCAAGAGAGTCACACAGAATTAAATGAAGTTAATCATAAAAAAAGTTAATCTGCCTAACCCTCTGTATACGAAAGGTCTCCGAAGATGACTAGTTTCCGCAGCCAAAGGTGTCATGTATTCTCGCCCGCCTGTCGCCCAACCGCACATCACAAGCGACAGATGTCTTATCCAGTGACAATTTACGCGACAAAATGCTGTAACAACTGACACTGACGGGAATCGATCCTCGGACCTCCAGCTTCGCGGTCGATCAGTCAGTCTGCATAGCATTACGTTGCGTAAATTTGATCATGCGTTTGGACACTTGGACAGTCTGACGTGGCTTGGGCGACAATGTAAGGGAGTTAGTTTCAAGCTGAGCAGTGAAGGGTAAAGTTTATTCTAGGATTAAATCTCATAATTGCGACGTTATTTGCGACCACATTTAACATGGACGTCTAATGCCAGCTTAAAAATGCCCCCAAAACCAATTATTCAATTGTGCCAAGATGGGCAGGACGCAGAGCTTTTCCTAACACCGCGCATTTTTCGGCGCAGCATCTTTGACAAAATGTGATGGACCAACCACAATTATTTTTAAATGGTGGTTTAAGTTTTTATAGGTCGACATTGAAATTCACTGCCGTGATGCATTGAAGAGGGGGTGACACTTGTCAACCAAAATTCAGGACCGTTTTTGAAAGGCAATTTAGAATGGCGTGCGGCTTCCATGTTTTATTTGTTAATCGCTAACGCCTTATCGTCAATCGTAAACGAAAGACAGCTAACTGTCTTTGTCGCACTAATACTATGTAGTACTATTACTTATTCTGTGCTAATACGAAAGAGTGACAGAGAGGGAAAACTACGATACGCTACTAAGCGTTAGCGATTGGCAACTTGGCTAAGCATCCAGTACATGTGATGGTACGCCACTTCAAACTACATGTCCTAAGTTGGTTTGTGGTTTTTATCGTAATTTAAAGTTTATTGAACTAAGTAATGTACTGTGAAATTTCTGACATTCCTAGCGTGAGAGAAGACGTTAATTTAATTATTCGATGGCGTGGGTGCAGTAGTTCTGTAAGAAGAAAAATGTCTGTTAGAAAAACAAACAATGTGTCTAATAAATTATAATAATAATAATAAATAAATATCTTGGGATATCTTACACAAATCGCCCTACTCCCACGGTAAGCTCAATTAAGGCTTGTGATGTGGGTACCAGGCGACGATATATAATAGATATATACATATAGATACTTAAATACATAGACAGCCATGGTACATTAACCTAAACGAATCCCTTAAACTGTTTTATGATATTCGAAAAAAATAGCTCTCGATAACGTAAAGAATCTAAGCTCTAGTTATAGCATATGGACAAGAACACGCTGTATGTAGATAGATATGTCCTATAATTAGGATTAAGATTTAAATGGAGTAACGAATAATTATATACTCGTAAAACGCAATGCTCGTAATTTACGATTTTACTTATAAATAAATATTTTGGGACACCTTACACAAATCGACCTTGTCCCACGTGTGGGACGAGTGGGTACCATGCGATGATATATTAAATGGACAGATACATATAGATACTTAAATACATAGACAGCCAAGACATGACCAAGGAATAAATATTCGTGATAAATAAATACACAAAGAATGCCCTCGCCGGGATTCAAACCCGGAACCTCCAGCTTCGTAGGCAAGAAGTGTCACTGACTATTCTTTGACAGAAGATAGATGATGGGCAGCAGCGTCTTCATATTGGACACATTACTGCGATCTCCAATCCGCTTGCCCAGCGTGGCGATTATGGGCATTTACCTCCTACAGCGTCTATACATACGCGTATACACACAGTGGACTGAGATATGCCGCGTATCCAGGGGGGGGGGGCAATGGGGGGCACTTGACCCCCCCCCCTTGACACTGGACTTTGGTATGCCTAGGTGCTGTTTTAAGTATAAAATAGGTACTATCATATCATTGGGCAATGCGTCCTCAACGAAGTCCTGGGTGCTTAGACAAGTTGCCAATCGCTAACGCTTAATCGTCAATCGTAAACGAACGGCAACTGTCTTTGTCTCACCAATATGAAAGAGTGACAAAGAGGGAAAACTTCGATACGCTAAGCGTTAGCGATTGGCAACTTGGCTAAGCATCCTGGATCCTCGCCTGATGATATCTCACGATAGTTCAAGTCAAGTATATCCCCGCAAACTCCAATAGTGACGGAAATAAAAATAAACCAAGTATTTCGTGCAAACCGCACTAGTGTTTGTCCAACTTCCAGTTAAAGAACTCTTCAAACAATCCTAAACTTCTCGAGCTGCGAGTGTTGGCTTTGTCAGTGTCTTGTAAGTAGAAAAACAAAGTTCAATGACCATAAGGGGACCTATGCCTTTAGGAAATGTTTTGTTGAAAGTAAGATGTTCGATAGACAAGTATCTACTTATTTTGTCTTAGAACTGTATATACTTGATGGGTTTTTAGACTTTTTAGCATAGCCTTTCGTCTGTGATGTGATAAATTAGACTTTTAAGGGTCACAAATTTTAATTTAATAGCTCATTTTTGACAGTCTCAGACAGACGAAAGGATGGAAACATGTAGATATAATTGAATGCTCTCTCATCTGGTTGAAAATGTATCAATTTATTATTTTTAGATGGGCTCATGCATAAATCATGCGAGATTTTTTCGTGTACTTTTTGACCCCCCCCCCCCTGGTGATGTTTGGTGAGTTTCTTGGCTACAACCCTCCCCCCGCCCCCCAAACAGTCTCAGGTGTATTTTTCTCATTCAACTTTTCACGTTCGCTAGCCAAAATTCACAATATTTCTTAGTTTGTTCATCGTAGAAAAATACACATGAGGTCTCCTTGTACCCCCCCCCCCCACCCCTAACGTGATCTTTCGTGATGTTTTTTGGGACCCCCTCCCCCCCTATAGGACCTCGCGTGATTTATGTACAAGCCCTATGCGACGAATTGTCGATTTTTTTGAGATATAAAAATGCTAACGTTTATCTGAAAATTTCAAAAAGATTTGCGGTATAAAAACGTACCTGGAAAACAGACTAGACCTTGTACTTATTCAAAATATCGTGAATTGCCGTTGTGCGTCATTATTAGTCATTTTAAAATACTAAATTAATCCATGTATTATTTTAACAACTAGCTCTACATATGAAATAAAACTATGAAAACGGATAAACTCGCGTATATTAACTAATTTTAACTTCATTCCGACGTTTCGAACACTTTACAGGGTTCGAACACTTTGCGGATGATCCGCAGACCACGAACCCTGTAAAGTGTTCGAAACGTCGGAATGAAGTTAAAATTAGTTAATATACGCGAGTTTATCCGTTTTCATAGTTTTATTTCATGAGTAATCCTCGCGGTAACCGAAGAAAATATTAGCTCTACATAATTTTCCATTAACCATTGACACATTAAAACAGTAGGTAAATGGGTATTTCTTTGAACGGTTTGTTTACATAGTTCGCAATTTCAATTCTTGGTGGTTTTAGATAGGCATACCTACTATAAGTATGTAAAAGTAAAACATTGGGTAACTTCCCACTTAAGCAGGGTCAATGCTCTTGAATAAATACGTGAAACTTTAATTTCAATACAATATACATGCAGCTACTTACTTAAGGATATAGTTTGCGGGTTAATTGAGAGCAAAATCTTATCTTGAACTTTCACTACGGAAAGTGAATTTTAACCTGAAGAAAGTGAACAATTCCGGCGTGTCATTGTACTACCAAAGTATTATACTTAATATGAAATCTGTCCATAAAATCTTAATGTTAAATCGTATTATGAACGTCCTAAAGTTATTCGAACATTTTCAACAAGGTTCTTAACGGTAAAACATGTTTAAAACGGACACCCTCAGAAATTATGTGCGTATACCTAATAAGTAGTTAATAGGTATACTTTACATAAACCGCAAATATAACTCATTAATGACTTATTCTTCCAAATTTGATAAGTATCTGGATCAAAGCTACAATTTATAACTATTAAAGCCACTTGGGCTAAACTAATAATGATGGGTTCACACCGACGTTGCGCAACGCCGTTTCGGCTGCATGCGCACGCGACGCTGCATGCATCGCCTCGCTACTCGAATATACATCTCATATCCTATGAAATACAGATTACTATCATTTCAATGATGTTTTTTTAAAACTGGCATGTCAGAGATACAATTTAAGCGAAAATATGGCTTTTACTTACAGCAATAAAGCTACATTTTAATATTAATGAATGCTATATGAATGAGATTAAACTTAAGAATTCCTATTAATAGTCATGAAATAAGCAATCCATTGGAATCTGAAGCGCCACTGGGACACATTAAATCGTTTTATATGTAATAAGTACCGGAGGCTAGTTGTAAATTCCCGCTTATAAAATGATGTCTGCAGGCTTTGATGGTCCCGTTTACAGTCTAAATTGTCGCTGTAAAGTAATGGGAAGTGTAAAGCATACACTTTCCTACTTGTAACGATTCACAGCAAAGTAATAATGAAAATCACTTGCTGTTCAAGTAACCTAGTCTTTAAATGAAGACTAGGTCAATAATGTATGTCAGCTTGTGATGGTAACCACCGGAAATTAAAATCCGGTATCGTTGATTTCCGGTGACAGAGGAGACAGTATTTATTTATATTCGTTGACGTCCCGTCTATCAAACAACCGTAAAAAAATGCAAGATGAACTGACACTTCGAATTGATGACGTGTGTGTACCAATCATAAAAAAATTATGTTTAATAGCTACATTGACAATGGACGTGATGCCCGTGATGCTGTTGCTGCCTACTAATATCTTCGAATATCTTTAATTTTATTGGCCGTGAAATGTGCATTTGAATAAAGTAGTGAAATTGAATAGAGTAAATAAATGAAATACGTATTCATTTGATGTTTAGTACTTATATCATTGTAAATAGGTTATAATTAGGTTGCAGGAAATACAACAAAAAGCAAGTAAGTAAATCCATGAGAATATCACATTCGACGGCAGAAGCGGACTGTCTAGCACGAGGCGTGATATTATTTCCTCGTCTCCGCGAGAAAATATAAATACATTTTAGAGAACATCCCCGCTCTTGCGGGACAAACGATAACTTATATTAATATATAATAATTATAATAAATATCTACCTACTAATGTAACGGTAATAAGAATTATAGTTAATCCTCAATTAAAAACAAAATGACGTTTAGTTAATATCAGTTGATCCGGTCATTAACTCGTGCTCCAAATACATACTTACCAGTATATTGATCGACAATTTGAATGTTGCCCGCGCGTCTGACCAATCGAGTCGAACCACGGGGAAAACCAGAGGCCCTACCGCGCACCACGAACGAAGTGTTGCTTCTCTGTCACACTTACGTTCGGATTCACAAGTGCGAGAGAGAGGCAACACTTTGTTCGTTGTTCGCGGTAGGGCCTCAGCGTAATGCCCGCCTTCCACTGCGAGCGGAACGGACTCATTAATGGCTCCGTTTCACGTTCATCGCTGGCCAAGTACTAGTATGCAGTTGACGGCTGTAAGTCACACCAGCTGTGTAAGTTAAACGGAGCCATTAACGAGTCCGTTCCGCTCGCAGTGGGAGGCGGGCATTACATTAGAGCCCATTCACCCTTAGGGGGCAGCACCTTAGGGGCTTTACCACTAAATTTAGGGGGTGAATGAGGATCATGGGGTTTTGTTAGGGCATAAAATGTATATTTAGGGATTTTTCGTGGATATTTCCATGCCATGTTTGTCCTTTCTGTCTGTGAAAAAATGTGTACGAAAATCAGAAAAATGGAGTTACGCCTAAGAAGGCGTCATCGTCACTCCAAAGATGGAGTGACGCAAGACGTTTAGCTTGCTCTTTCTTTAGGGTTAAATAAAATGTGGATTTGGTAGCCCTGACCCTTACTTGTCTTATCTAGTAAACAACTTTTCTAACCTAAAAGTGCACGTTTTCTCTCATAACTCATAAACTATTTTATTTATAAAAAATAAAGCAATCTAATGGAAAAGATATTTTTTGTCTAAAGTACGCAATCATGTTAACTAATCGCATTATTTGCAGATGGACTGGACTCATGTATGCGATTGAGCAGTTCTCAAAAAGATGTACATTTAGATGACGTCTTCGATATTTTTTCAATATATTTATTTTCAAAACTACAATTTATGTACATAGATTAAATCTAACTAATCTACTTTACCTAACCTACATCTAAGATTGGCCCTTGTGGCATTGTACCGAGGATGCTGGCGGCATTTCCTCGCTGTATCGCAATTCTAATGCGTTGATACCAGATTTGGTAACAAAAAAGGAACGTTTCATACAAACATTTCGGGACATTTGAGATTAGAGGTGGATTGTGTTCAGCATCCTCCAACCTACCAGCCTACCAATTTTTATCAACATCAAAGACGCGATCCAAATGTACTCGTACAAACTTTTTAAGAAGTGCACACATTCATGAAATACAGGAGTACCTATTCGTAATAGCCTCATAACGAAGCCGTTGACTCTTCGAGAGAATTCGCAATTTGCACGAATGCGTGTTATTACTTTTATTGTGTTGTGTTGTTGTCCACAATAAGATGAATGAGGCAATAGCTATCACAGTATTTTAAAAAACCCTTATGAAATTGGCGTAGTATGTCCGGATATTATTTTTTATATCCTTAAATGCACTGCGTAACACAGGTTCTTAACAAAAATAATTTGCAAACTTTTTTCATGCGTGATAGTGATATTCAAAAATTAAATCTTGACATAAGGTCCGGCTTATGTCGGAATTTCGCTACAATTGTCGTGTTTTTTGTGACATTTGTGATTTTGCTTCGCAAAAAAGTAGTTATTTACTGCGTTATAATTGGTGGCAAAGAAAGGTACGGCCCTTCCGATGGTAAGTAGTAACTGTAGCCTATAGACGCGCCCGATTGGAGAAACAGTCAATTTACAATTGTAGCATTTGTCAATGTGGTGAAATTGGGGCTGGTGATTGACGGCACATGTCAAAATAACTAATATTAGGATGTAATGAAGGTTGCAAGTTGCAATACACTTGTTCAGTGTTTATAGTAATTGATTATTTTTGACCTAAATAAGCTTCCCTTTCATTTAACGGAAATCATTTACTTGGACTTTTGAGCATTCTTTTGTTTTACGGGAAGTAGAACGGAATTCTCGATTTGAATAAGTTTAATGACTAAACAAGTTTATTGCAACTTTTATCATGTTACCTACATACTCGTACCTAATGTTTCGTAATTTGACATGTGCCGCGCCATTAGTCACCTGAGAATAACTTTTATGTGGTTTTTAAGCTCCTCTCACACTTAATATGTATGAAAACAAAGAATTTAACGCAAATCAAAAACAACACCATTTAAGTACACCAAACAAAACCAATCCACGTAGCATTTTTGTCAAAGGATGATAAAATCTATGCATTTAATGCGTTTGTTAGTCGTATACCTCGAAATCACAAAATTCTTGTAGCTTTTCACCTATTCGCGTTTCGCCGCGATAGCGTATTTTTTTGTAGCATGAAATATCGGTGGTATATTTTGTTACTCGCATATATTTTTAATAGATTTTTACAATAGTAGCGAATTTTGATGTAGCATGTATTATCAATAGCCTATTTAGTTAGCCGGATTTATTTTCAATAGATGTTTGCAACAGTAGCAAATTAATACAATAATACAGAAATGTTCCCTCCGTGTGAACTTGATTCATTTAAAATTGCCCCGCTGACTATAAGTGGATCCAGGTTCAGCTTCCATCTTCGCGAAATACCAAACCAAACTAAACTACAGACGAATAGGAAGGAAATATCGCGATATCATCATCATCATCATATCAGCCAAAAGACGTCCACTGCTGAATATAGGCCCCCCAATGATTGCCACAATGACCGATCCTGCGCGACCCGCATCCAGCGGACTCCTGCGACCTTCACCAGGTCACCAGTCCACGCTGCGCCTTCCGATACGTGGCCGCCACTCGAGAACCTTTCCGCTCCAACGGCCATCGGTTCTACGCCGCCCACTGCCACTTAAGTTTCTGCGATCCGGAGACCTATATCTTTTACTTTGGTTCTGCGCGATATGTAATAACGCCTTACAAGCAAATATCTATTGAGGTGAAAAGCGATTACAATGAAAAAAGGCAAGAAAGTAAATATGCTAAGAATTTTATACACCATTGTAATTGGCTACCAGAAATAATTCTACTAGAAAAAAAAACTGTTAAGAAATTTTGAGATCGCGGCGAAACGCGAAAATGTGAAAAGCTACAAGGATTTTATGATTTCGAGGTATACGACTAACAAACGATTTAATGCGGTCTTGAAGAGCCGATTGTACACCACTGACCGAGGTTTACCTACTGTTTATTATTCATGTTATCATGTTGCGATTTATTTATGTTTTTTCTCCAATATGCTCGGAAATGTTCGCATTAATGTAGCAAAAACGAAACGCGAAGTACCTTCTTATGTACCAGCTCAAATTAAAAAAAAAGATTTTCATTATTGTACAGTTTTTGCGGCCGCGAAATTGTACTAAAATCCATTAATGTATTGTTTTTTACTTCTTAAAAACTACTTTTGGACTTTGAAAAAAATGCATACAGCCAAATTCTAAAGCCACGACCAAACGCCTGGTCTGGATAGAGCGAGAGACGGCGATCAAATCTATGGCCGTCTCGTTCTATCATGAGTTACAAACGCCTCGGTGTGTCAGGTCGTGTAGGTACGGTTTAATGAAACCATAGATATCGTTACTATTTTTTATGAACGACCATGCATTAAAAAAAAGTTTAGGCGGGAATCATAAGAGATTTTTTCTTTTCAATTGTTATTCAATTTGCAAGAAGAATTACTTAATCGATTGTAATAAATTTTGTTTTTATTTCCTTGCATGTTTGGAGAAAAGTCCTATATGTGCCTCGGACGGAAATAGAATTTCGTGGATTCGTATGTAATTGTCGGCCTCAGCTTCGCTTCGTCCGACAAAAAATACTCATCCACGAAATTCGCTTTCCCGGCCTCTGCAATAATGTACTATTGTTTTCCATCGAGTTGATTGAGAAGTTGTTGACACCGAGGTACCGTTTGTCGATGTTTGACGGTATACGGTTAAAACAATTTTTTTGGCAGATTATTAAATGTTGTATGTGGGTACATTTTAAGAGATTGCCCTACATTGTTCAAGTTGATAATTGCGGTTAAAGCTTCTAACCGTTAAACATGCTGAAGAAAAATACCGTCAAACGATATTAGCAAGCACTGATGATAATTAGGTAGGTACTAGGTACCTACTTTCTTGATTTAAAATTCGGTGGTTTTAAGATATTTATCAGGAAAAAAAATATATCAATGAATAATTGTAAGCTAAGCTTAGCATTTGAACTGTACGACACACAATTATTCATTGATAAAAAATATAACTATAATATAGTAGGACATCATTATTACCATTAAAACAGAAGTAAACTGCTATACGCGGAATGTTTCGGAGAGCCTAGGCCTTTATTATAAGCACTAATGCCTAGATATATCCCTAAACATTTAAGCCCCTAAAAACCCCACGGTCCTCATTTACTCCCTAAACTTAGGGGTAAAACCCCCTAAGTTGGCACCCCTGCAGATATTTTTGCAGCCTGCGTGGTATAATAGGTGGTTTATAAGATCTAATTATGTACACATGAAATGCAAAAAAGTCAAAAAAAAAAAAAATAATAAATAAAAAAAAAAAAAAAAAAAAATAAAGTCATTTGATTTATAAGATATTACTGTAGGGCTTGCCAAGATGTCGTTCTGCAATCGTATACGATAAGCAATAAGTAATAAAATAAATGTATGAGACTGACAGATTCGAACGAAAAGTCACGTGACCATTTCCATACACTGTTACGGTCACGTGAGTTATCGCTTATCGTTGTCGTATACGATTGCATATATATCTTGGCTAGGCCTGCTGACGATGACTGGAATACACAGCAGCACCCATTAAAAGTTCATATTTCACGGCCGTATGGTAATTTTCCAGCAGAAGATTGGAACTAATCGCTCCATTTCAATCCCGGAACTGATTGAAGGCCAAAATTGCTTTACGAAATCTCTGCGGGTAGTGAAAAAGTTTTATTGAGAATGGCTACTGTGAAATTTGTTTATTAAAGGGTATCCCTGCAAGAAAATTTCTTGAAATGGCTTCCAGTTAGCAGTTATTTCGAGGAGAAGTTTCTTAAGTTGCGAAACTTGCATGGAGAATGTTCTTAGGGATCCCAATTTAACAAATAATCTAATCAAGCCAAGACCGTATTATAGTTGCAGGCCTTATGAGTTATATTTACTGCCTTGTTTACTTATATACGATTTAAAATAGTACATTACGACACAAGTGCGAAAAACATGAAATTCGAAACGAGTGGCGGTGTTTTAAATCGACACGAGTTACGAATTTCGTTTTTGCACGTGTCTTGTACAACGTTTTTTAGTACAGATGGCCCTCCGAAGTTTTGGACCTGACGTAAAATGACTCACTTCTCGCACTAGAGCCTAAAAAACGCATCATCTGTACTAAAATAATTATTTAATGTCATAAAGTCTTTATACAGGGTGTCCCAAAAACAGCGCATGATTGTTAATTTTTCGTCGTTTAAAATGTGGAAACTTTCTTTTTATTTCTCCAAATATAACTTCAAATCTGACGTGAAACCCACCGGCAGTAAATTATCTAGACATCTAGACCGTCATTTATCGGACACAAAATTGCATCAACATCATAATACTTACGCGAACATTTCCGATCGATTTACGGATAAGATTATACCCTCTTAATGTCAATACCTTAGCATTAGCGCAGCCAGCCTCCATCCATTATCTTATCAACAGCGGACAGGAACATGAAAATGAAAGCAGGTTCAGGTAGAAAGCACTATAAATCTTCGATATGAACTCCACAAAAGGATAATCTAGTTTTTGTTGGCTGTTCCGATTGCGATGGTAACGGACCGTGGACCGGTTAGGGTGCAGTTAGTGTTAGTTGCTCAAGGCCGGTCGAAAATCCGGTTGGAGGAATAATTGGGCAGTCTTTAAGGGTCGTTCATCTTTGAGAAGCTCTTTATTTTAGGGTTCCATAGCCAAACTGGCCAAAACCTAAAGCTATGCTCCGGTCCCAAACATTTTTATGTAACCGCTTCCTAAAATAGAATAATTTGTGCCCACTCCGAAGTCAGACCAGAAATTTAGCGACCCATTCCCGGCGATATGGTTACGGGCAAGCGACGAACTCGCTTCGCTTTCAAATCGCAAAATTGTGATAAGACATATGACCCTAAAGGTGCATGCAGACCAAAAGAGCATTCGCTGTTCTATCCCCCTACTCTACGAAAGTCGATCGTTACAAGAGACGTGATTCGTTGATTTCGTAGAGTGGGGGATAGAACAGCGAATGCTCTTTTGGTCTGCATTTACCTTAAGCAGCGTGCGGTTCAGCGCTGTTTTTCAGCCTGCCAAAGTCCATGATGGTGATAAAAGTTAACACATCCATATTTACATATTTTATGATCATCCTGCAAGGTTAACACTCCCATAATTAATGAAATATACTTACGCAAAATGTTCAGTTAGGGCGTAAAAAGTTGATTTACAGTCGAAGCCGCCTACAGAAGCCGTTATGACTCCATCTTATTAGCTGGATGAGCGGAAAACAAGTTTCGCTTTCAATTATTGGCCGCAAGTTATTTTTGAAATGATAATATTAGCATTTCTTTATTTTATTTTGTCTGTTTTCTTCATTTTGAATTTATGGGTAAATTTTGGGTTATTTTTACTCAAAATCACGAGCTCTTTCGATCCGAAAAGAAAAAATTGTCCCAAAATTTCCATACACCGTCCTGATCTCCTCCTTTGTTACCGACATACAAAGTGTATAGAAATGGTAACAAAATAGGAAAAAAATAAATGGGGCATTTTTTTCCGATTGTGATCGAAAGAGCGTCATGATTCTGAGTAGAAATAACCCAAAATGTACACATTAAAAAAAAAATCACAATATAAAAAGAAATGCTCATATTAGCGGAGTCTTGTGAGATAACCTTACGAAATAATTCGACGCGCAATGTAGAGCAACACACTCAAGTTAAACGCTCCTTGACAGCGCTACTCTGCTGCTCCGAAAATCTTTAAAAAAATCTGTGGGGTCGTAATTTAGTGTAATAAAACCTCGTAATCCATGATCACACTAATGCATCCCATGCCTGGTTTAATTTATCGCCAGTATTAGATTCACAATTGGTATATGTGATTAATTGCGTATACTTACCCACTATACATACATTTACTTCACGTGTCTAGTTGGTACCTAAAGGTGCATTCAGATCAAACGAGCATTCGCTATTCTATCCCCCACTCTACGAAATCAACGAATCACGTTTTGTGTAACGATCGAATTTCGTAGAGTAGGGGGTTAGAATAGCGAATGCTCGTTTGGTCTGAATGCACCTTAAGGGGTTTGCAAAACAAAGTAGCCGAATCAGAGCCAAAACTATTATCCTCTAGTCGCCCCTTTCCCCCTATTAAAAAGTCTCCTCAAACAAAATAAATAAATAAGGTCTAAAAGAATAAGGTTCGCGGTATGTCTCCTGAAGCGTTACCACGTGGCTACCACACACTCGCTTTCTCTCTTTCTCTCTCCTTAGTCCCACATAGTGGTGGGTCAGCGTTCCTAATATGTCTCCTTCATTTCACCCTATCTTCTGAAGCGCTACCACGAACATCAAAAATCTAAAAGTAAAGAATCTGTCTCTATCTTTCCCATTGAGCCTTGATTGGAATGACGGAGATAGTTTTACAGCAAAATAGGTTCTTTGTAAACCTGGGTTCTCCATGACATCACACCATGACACATTTTTAATTTAACTTCTTAATTCTTATGATCAAACAAACATCATACACCCTAGAATCAACACTAGTACATTTTTATAACATGGCGGTTTAAATGGTTTGTAAATATATAAAATATTCAGTAGCTATGTCATGTTAATTTATCAATATAACCTGTTACTGTCCTGTAATGTAAATAGTTTAATAAGAAAATTAACGAAGCACTATTTACGTATAGTAACTAGCCCATCGTTAATTATTTTCTTATAAAAAATCTATTAAAATAATTGGACGATCTATTTCTAGTTTTAATTAGAGTGATTATTTTTCCTTTGCAATACGAATAAGATAGAAAGAGGAAGCAAGCTAACACATTCATACTTCGTCACTTCCTATTAGGCGAGACTTGGCATACAACACCTACAACATTGTTCTAAGATTTCCTGTGATTTATTATAAACGTGGACGTGAATGCGATCTCTAAAATGTCCCCAAATACAATTGTGATGTTTATTGAGATGAGAGGCGGTGGGCCCAACCTTTCATATATTATTACCGCGCATTATCTTTTACAAATTCGAATGGAATATAGATAGTCAAAACATTGACATGTCAATTATTATTATTTTTAAGTTAATATGTTAGATAGGTATATAGAAATTTATAACCGTGATGTATTGAAGGAGGGTTGGCACTTATCAAAAACAAATCAGCGGCCCTACCGCGAAAAACGAAATTCGTAAATGAGGGTTTTCTCGAAAACGTATGGCACTAGTTAGCGCCACTTAGCCGTAGTAAGGTCCCGCTAAGAAACACAATTATCTAGCTCCAAAGAAAAACTAACTAGAAGGTATTTTAATTTTTATATAATTAAAATACCTTCATTACCTCATACAAAACATTTAAACACAAAACTATAGGCGCTCTGAGAATTTAGATAAGTTTCTGGACCTGACGCCTCAGTGCTGCCGCCCTCTTCTTTTCTGTCGTTTCGCTCTTGGCAGAGCGGTCGTGGTCACGTTGAGGCTTCCACGTCGGTGGTAGAGGCGGTCACAGCTCTTCGCATGATCTCCCGCCATCTCTCCCTGTTGGCCGACTGTCTGGCGCATTCAGCTACGTGGCTTCCTACTGCGGATTTGACTTGGTCAGTCCAGCGCATAGGTGATCTGCCGCGCGATCTGGTTCCCTCCACTTTACCCTGCACGACCAGTCGCTCTATGGAGTCGCCATCTCGCCTAGAGACGTGTCCAAAGTACTGCAATATGCGCGACTGTACTATGGATGACAAACGCTGTGTGATGCGGAGCTCCTGGAGTATGGATACGTTGGAACGGAAGTCTGTCCATGATATGCCGAGCAGCTTTCTCCAGCACCACATTTCCAGAGCATCTATCTTTCCCTTTTCCAACGCTCGCACTGTCCATGTCTCTGCCGCGTATAGAAAAATGGGGAATACAAGCGTTCGCACGAGCCTGACCTTGGTGGCTTTAATAATGTTGCGATTCCTCCATACTTTCCTTAGCTTCTCCATCGCAGTCCTGGTAATGGTCATACGTCGCTTCACTTCATCTACGCAGCCGCCGTTGTTTGAGATTAAAGCCCCAAGGTATACGTAGGTTTGAACCACATCACAGTTCGCAATATGTGTCACTTCGGGCCAGTTGCTGTTGACACGGTCCACGATCATAATCTTGGTCTTTGATCGGATTATCTTTAATCCAAACATAAGGCTTACGCGCTCCATTTTGAGAAGCAATTCCTTCATATCATCAGCGTTACTGGCAAATAAGGTGGTATCATCTGCGTACCGCAAGTTCGTAATAATCCTTACTCCACCAATCGTAACACCATCGGTCCGTCTTCGAGAGTGATTCGCATTAAAAGTTCGGTGTAGACATTAAATAGTAAAGGCGATATTATGCAACCCTGTCGTATGCCCGCGCTTGGATGGAAACTCTTTGAGAGAAGGTCATCCGTCCGCACTGAAGCTGTTCCTCCTTCGTAGAGCTCCCTAAGCAGGTGTACGAGGTGTTGTGGTGTTGTGTTGTGGCCGCCCTGGTGAACTATATTTCAGAAAACCCTCATTACGAGGATTTGTCTCTCTCACTCTAATGGCACCTTCGTCGACACAGAGAAAAATCCTCGTAAATTACGAATTTCGATATTCGCGGTAGTAGGCCAGGACCGTTTTTCAAAGTAGATTTTGCATGGCGTGCGACTTTCATATCTTATTATGTTAGTAGAAGATGTATGTCCAATACGAGTGGGCAGATGTTTATTCCATTCTAATGCCTAACCCGTTACATGCCTACTCCCCTTCTAGCGCCCACTTCTATATCTAAGACCCGTTATTAATTGAATATTAAACTAAACTAATTAGCACCTTATCCGGTCAAGGCGATATCAATACGGTTTTTATTGGCTCTAAAAACCACATCAAATTGTTGTCAATTACCGGCTAGGTGGCAAATATATTTATGATCCTGTTGAAATGAATGTTTGCCGAGATTCTGGTGTCAAAATATGTCTACTTAGTTAATTAATTCGTGCATAATTAATGTTTGTTTTTACTGCGAGTAAACTGGTTAATTGGGTTTCAAAAATGCATTTTGTATGGAAACATGCAGGTCGGTTTTTGCTGTTTCCAATGTATTCTCTGATCTGTGCCAATGTATTTATTTATGTATGTACACGGTTGGCTGCAAAACTGCATATCCAATTTTTTTATGAATTCATTAATTTACTGGTTATATGCACATTTAATATCATTAGTAAGAATATAGGTAGGTATACTTAAGTATGTCAAGAAGTATGATATTCCTGGACGAGAATTATGGTTAGAAATTATACCTAAAACTGAATACATTCTCATATTTAGTTGTGGTAAGCAGGTGTTTGTAGTCTTTGGACAGACAGAAGAAAGAAGTACCTTTAATATATCTATTTTTTGTTTTTAACTGATTTCAACAAAGGAGGAGGTACTCAATTCGACTGTTTTTTTTTATAATTATGTATGTTACTCTATATAACCAGCCTCCGTAGCCTAGTTGGTAGTGACCCTGCCTACGAAGCTGGAGGTTCCAGGTTCGAATCCCGGCGAGGGCATTATTTGTGTATTTATTTTTCACAAATATTTGTTCCTTGGTCATGGTTGTCTATGTATTTAAGTATCTATATGTATCTATCTATTATATATATCGTCGCCTGGTACCCACATCACAAGCCTTAATTGAGCTTACCGTGGGACTAGGTTGATTTGTGTAAGATGTCCCAAGATATTTATTTATTTATAACCGAGAATCGTGAACCTATTAAAAAAAATTCTATCATACTTACGAATATAACTCCGAGATTGTCCTTTTGGCACCAAGCCGGGGCCGGGGTCTGATGATGGGATCTTGGAGAAATTTGTTGAAGTCGGTTTTAGTTATTTTTTGAATTCGTAATTGTATCGAATTCATTTATACAAATACTTATCTACGTTTTGGCAAAAGAATTAGCGCTAAAAAATTAACGGTTATTCCGCAACCGCATGTGGTCCTACCACCCACGAAGCATCGACGTCACAATGGCCTGAAAACAACTTGTTATACCAGCGTTTGCGGATTGAGGTAAAATAGCGGATGTGTGTCTACTGCTTGTTGGGTATTCGTATTGAATTTATGATCGTAATGAAATCGATTAGCGGAGGAACTATATCATAATCTCGAATTACCTTTAATAGAATTAGGTATATAAGAGATCTCGTATGTAAAATCTAAGTTTAAGTATTTTAGTTGATTCGCGTTTGCGGTATACACGGTCAGAATCATAAAATACAAAGTGCCGGATTATCGTTTTTATATTAAGAAATACGCTATTTTGAAAGGATAGTTATAAAACTGTTGAATTAGGCTAGGTCAATCGGTTAATCTAATACAACTTGACAAAGATCACGCGCCACTGAGTACAGTTGGTGAACTGAGTCTCTACCAGATATTTATAATTAATAGTGTACAGTAGTGCGACTACCTACACCTACCTATGCCTGTGCTAACCTACCTTATCAACTTAAAACGGTCATTCAAATTTAAAGCCTAATTCTAATTACCGTGTCACTCTTTTGACAACGAAAAAAGCGACATGTTAAGTAATAGGAATATTATATCGAAAACATAGATTTGGGAATCGAAAAACGAAAATTATTTTGTTTCACAAAAACTTGATGAGATGAGATACGTATTGTAATAAAATGTCGCCAACAGTTATTATGCCTGTCATTATACTCACGATGGATTTTGTGCGCCTGACCTCCTCTTACGGAGACGTCTATTATCAAGTGATTCAAGTGCCGTGACGATTACGACTAAGTACCTACATATTATGTGTCAACTAAAAATATTATTTTGTCAGTAGTCTACTTTTAAATTCACGAATTTGTAAGTAGTAATAAAAGAAGATAAATTTGAAGAAAATTTGTGCGTTATTGATTGGAAAGTTTTTTTTACCATCTCATAGTTAAGTAATTAACACTTTTAATTCTTACACCTTTAATATTTTCTTCGGTTACAGCGAGGATTACACATGACATAAAACTATGAAAACGGATAAACTCGCGTATATTAACTAATTTTAACTTCATTCCGACGTTTCGAACACTTTACAGGGTTTACTTTATAGTTTTATTTTTTACACCTTTCATAGTTCGATGCAATTAGTAAAAATAATAAATTATTCAATTCTGAACTCCTAAAGTCTCCATCTTACAGTTCATAAAGTCCCACAATGTTGTATTGTAACAGATGTGCTGACCAAAGAATCAACTGCGAAGACTCTGGTTGTCACGGGATTCGAACCCGCTTCCTCTGGATTGCCGGTCCAACGTGCTTCAAATTACAACAGACGACCTTCCGTGAATCACAGCGAATTTAGTTCATAAAGTTTTCATCGACTGAAAAGTCGATTCCGAATGTGTAGAAATGGAATTAAATATTTTACGAAGATTTTAGCACGCCTTGCGGAGGACGTCTTAATTTAGACTCACAAGGAACGGATGTCGGCGTTCAAAGTTTTTTTACAAAAAACTCTGTGCTTGGTCACCTCCCGTCTTCCGACTCATGCTGGGTGGATACCGTTGAGGTCGATCATTACATAATTGTATTGTTGTATTTTTTGTGTTTTTTTTATTTAGGAGGCGAGCAGTAGCCGTACCATGACTTTGCAAGTATCGGTAACGTTAAATTTTACTCAATACAACAATCAAATACTTAAGGCACTTGCGGTCGTTCCAATATGTCAGTGCAATATGATCCTGAATGAAAAATGTTTGCTTTGTTTGTAGCTTGATCATTAATTCAATCGGAATTATTTTTTTAACTAATTTACCTAACCTAAGTCAAGTGATTTCAGCATTAATTGTATAAACAACCATGGGAGTTCTCATAGAAGCACGAGTGCAGCACGAGACTTTTGGATGTTCGCCGTGGGTTCTAGAATCCAGAGAGTCGCCATAGGTACTTATGTAAAAATTTGGAGTTTTTGTTGTTTTGCGAAGTCATAATCAAAGTAGATTTCTATTTAGTTACTTGCAGGTATGAATCTGGCTCGTATCAATGAGTTTCTCGAAACTTATGTCAATTGATATTTGCCAATCACTACATATTATTAATCGATGTCTATTGTTGGTTCGAGCCTGCTAAGAGCTCCGATGTTTGTTAATACGTCCTGTTTCATCATCCCGAATAAATATCTGACAAATGTTAGATGTCCTTTTCTTTTACATGCCTGGGGAAAAGGATAGTGATAATTTTATCTGATGGATAACGTTTATTCAGGCATTGTGGGAGTCTGTTAGGTAAATAATTATTTTAATTAAATAGTGAAACCTCATGCACTTTCTGTTTTGCTATTCTCCCGCCGACGTTTGTTTCTGACTCGACAAATTGAATACTCAACGTAGTTAAATATGAACTCCAGGCACAATGGCTTAGCGGAGTTGTATTTACATTTTACAATTTCAGCGGTCCCATTTTACAAATTAAGCCGTCACTGGGTACATAGAAGGCTGGCTGGAAATATAAGATGGCGGGCCGGGTAACGGAAACGCGAATTTCAAACTTTGTCTGTGTTCTGGAAGTTTCTGTCTACTACAGCGTCTCTCACAGATAAATAAAATATAAAGGATGATTCTCCTATAGGTGAATTTATGCAGTTTTGGATTTTGTAGCCCAAATGTCTAAAACGGAATGTTAGTTTCGCAATGTCGGCCTGTTTGTGATTAATGTCACAGCCATACTCCAAAACGACCTCTATCCTATACACCTAGTGTTACAAGGTTGAGATTAGGGTAGTACGTCACGCACTTAGCCGATTTTTAGGGTTCCGTAGTAAACTAGGAGCCCTTATAGTTTCCACATGTCCGTCTGTCTGTCCGCAGCATAGCTCAGTTCAGCAAATTTCTAGTACGAACGGCCACTGAGCTATACTGCGGATAGACAGACAGGGATAGACGGACATGGCGAAACCATAAGGGTTCCTAGTTTACTACTGAACCCTAAAAACGCACTGCGAGTCAGCTTCGTAAAGAGCAGTGAATGGAGACCGATTAAGATCACAAAGAACGTGATCAGGATACATTGTCGACCACCCGTGTCTTGGCTCTCCTCCAAATGACCAATTTTAAACCAGTGTACTGAATGCTACCGGAATTAGGAAACGTGGTTAGAAATTAAAGAAGGTTTTTACGGTCTCCGTAGCCTTAGATGGTATTTCCCTGCTATGCCTAATAAGAATTGGGTATCGATTGGAATCCTACTATGAAATAAATGCCTGTTTATCAGATAAATACTTAGTTACCCAATTGACCCTTATGGAGCTTAACATATAATTAAGGTTTGTGATCGTTTGAATTTTTATATCATACAGATATGAGCAATGTTGATGGTAAACGGCAGGAATTGGCACCAAAACGTTGTTGATTTGAAGACTTGTAAGGTGGGCAAAATAAGGATCCTTTAAATAAAATCTGTAGACGCCGAAAATCTTAAAAAGCCTGCGGTTCAGATGCATTTTATAATATTGTATGTACGTATGTACGTATGTATGTATGAAGATTCTTTATTGTACACAAAACACAGGCAAAAATACAAATTTTTACACAAAATTTGACAGGTACTTATCTCTGTAAGGGATCTCTTTCAGTTAACCTTTGAGCAAAGGAGTCATCTAATATGAAGCAAAAGATACACAAACATACCGTGTACAGTGGAGAATATATTTGAGTAATACCAAAAACTTAACTGTTATTATACGAACTAAGATAAACTCATACATCCAATACACATATAATTAAAATATAAATACCAGACATCAATAAATAGAGAGCCACAACTTTTTCAGATTGTTCTTGAGTGACGCTACAGACTGGGACTGTCTGAGGGACAATGGAAGCCCATTCCACAATTTCACAGCACACACCAAAAAATATCTAGAGTAGAGTAGAGTATTTTTTGCGGCCTTAGTACAGATTGACAGCACCCCGCTGCTACCCATGTCTTTCGATTGTTTTGATCAAATAGAGACTGTTGCTTTCAGACGGATGTGCTAATGCTGCCGATATAATTGCACCGGTGATTGAGTTCTTCTCCATGCAATTTGCCTTAAACAGCAAAATAAGCATAAAATAAGTTATACATTGTAATGAACAATATCTGCTATCTGAATATCTGATGGGTATTTGATACTTCAGATTGTACTATAAATGAAGTATCGTATTATACCGTAACTATGGTATTAGAAAAATACTTATATTTTCAGACTAAAATTACATTTTGTATTCTAACCTATTCGGTCATTCTCAAATGTCTAAAAGGGTCATTCTTCGAAAATATGTCTGCGGTCTTATTCATCTGTCCCATACAAAATGTATGAAAAAGACAGAGGAATAAAACGCAACCGCAGACATATTTTCCAAGAATTGACCAGATCTAGATCTAATTATCGCAGCTGTTTTTTTTTATGGAATTTCAGTTGTAATATTTCTATTAACACGTTACTTTTTACAATATGAAAAACTGACACTGTAATTTGAATTAGAATTTGATTGAGAATGACCGTATTTATTAATTTATCCGCCATCTGCGATTTTTAATTTCTAAGCTCATTCTGCAATCCCAGAATGTGCAGAGAATACATGTGCGTGTATTGTGATATCTTATCGCTGCGCCGTTCATCTGCGGTGCATCTAAATTGCATCTCGATAGCTTTGATCGCCGCGATTAATTACGGTAAGTGCTTCCGCGGACCATGACAGATCTTGACAGCGTTGCTACTGTGCGGTCAGGGTCATATATTGTGGTATCGGTACCGTATAAATGGGTACTTATATTGCTACGTTCGCGCCCTAACAGGCCCTGTGTATGCACCTAATTACTTACAGTTACTATCATGATATATCGGACCGACCACGGTACCTACTCTAAAGTATCTGGGTGCTTAGACAAGTTGCCAATCGCTAACGCTTAATAGTCAATCGTTAAACGAAAGGCAGCTAACTCTTTTTGTCGCACTAATATTAAAGAGTGACAGAGAGGGAAAACTACGATACGTTATACGATACGATACAGTTAGCTGCCTTGCGTTTACGATTGACGATTAAGCGTTAGCGATTTGCAACTTGTCTAAGCACCCTGGACATCATACACTCTAACGCTATTTGTGTGAACCTGACGACGACTGTACCTAGATGAGATGAGAGGGATTGGGCTATAGTCCGTGGGGACTATAGCCCAATCCCTGCCTAAATCTCTGGCCCTAAGCGGGTTGGGAACTTCACATACACCTTTGAATTTCTTCGCGGATGTGTGCAGGTTTCCTCACGATGTTTTCCTTCACCGAAAGCTAATAAAGCACCGGATTGAAAGTCAAACGTCTAAACCACTGAGCCACCATCGCTTATTTCAAAGTCATATATGTACCTATGGTCGATGGGGTCGAAAAGTGCTCGAGTGGAGACCACGGCTAGGCAAACGCAGCGTAGGACGTCCACGCACAAGATGGACAGACGACCTTATGAAGGTCGCCGGGACACGCTGGATGCAGGTCGCATCTAACCGGTACATGTGGAGGTCCAGAGGGGAGGCCTATGTTCAGCAGTGGACGTCTTATGGCTGAGATGTTTTTTTTTTATTCTTTATTCAAGTAATCTTATTTAATAAGCATTTTCGAATCGTCTGACATTATCAAGAGAGAGAAAAAAAATCTACTATGATGATGATGATAGGTACCTACGGCTAAATTGCGAGCTAGACAGCTTTACGAACGTAACTGTCATTTGCTAACTCATGCGGTCAAATACAGAGTCTTTATTTCATATTTCCCGAAACAGCGAAATCAGCAAAAACGCGTCTTTATAGATCAAACGGAAGTCCCCTATTTACGACATGAAAGGCCGAGCCGGTTCCTTACCACGAATCCTTACCATGAGCTTCTGGTGTGAGAATAACCATAAAATCAAAATCAAAATATTCTTTTCATCACACTTGCTGTCTAAGCGCGTCATTGCTTGCGTGCGTAGCGGGAGTAATAGAAAAGTGAAATTCCCTAGGGAGTAATAGAAATGTCAGTACGGCATAAGAATAATTTATTGAATAATGATTAACGAGTTAACAATAATCACAAAGATATCCCAGGAGCAGGAGTCTCAAACTAGGCTGAGCCTGTATCTTGAGACTCAAATCATCATTTAATAATATTATGTCTTAACAATTATTTTGGGTTGGCAAGTGTGATGAAAAACATTGTATGCATCACGGTCGGTAAGCGGAATACTAACTCGAGTCATAAAAGCCCTCCGCCTAACGGTGTCGGGCTTCTAACACTCTCGTTAGTAATTCCGTACTTACCACCCTTGATGCACAATGTACCTACTATTATTCAATTAGGCCCAGTAACGAGCGCTTTTGAATCATTAAACTAAATAGCAAATGAGAGAAACAAAAAAAAGCTACTCAGCGGCGTAACTGATTTTCTAGCCCTCTCGCTAGCATTCAATTCGAGCGGGATGGATAGTAAATAAATTATGGCAAGTGCCCCCATCATGAGTTGTCAAATATCGGTTACGTTAGGCTTTACTCGATACGTAAAGCAGCTCGCTCTAATTAAACATTAAATAATGGAATGATTTACGTATCGAGTAAAACCTAACGTAACCGATACATATTTTACAACTCATGGTTGTGATATGTTTGCTTTCGAGAGGGATAGAAAGTAGAGTAAATTGCACACAAGTTGACGCCTCCAACTCATAGTAAGGCCGAGCTGATTGGGCGGTGTTCACACATGAGCTACTTCTTAGTCCACGGTGACTAATTACTAATGACTAATAGTACAGTCACGTTTAAAAATATGCGTACACTTCGGTATTTATTACGAGGGCAAGAAGGTTTAAATTTGAATTAAGGTGTCAACCGTCTTTATGCAGGCGACTATACTTACATTGTAGTCTCCTATTTAGCGTGGTTGATGATTAGAGGTAATTGTCGAGACATACGTTACCATTAAAAGTTTTAGGTCAAAGTGCGTTTTCCATAGTCATAAGCGTTTATTTTCATTTTGCCGTTTTTATGTCCCTTTATTGTTTTGATTTATTTGTAATCAGGACCGACCCTGTGGACCGTGATAGATCGGTCTTTGACTTTGACCCTACGGTGCCAACATAAGAGTAATGTGGGGTAAACCTACATACGCAGGGGGTAATTGAACGCAAACAGTGCAATAACATATATTTTTGACAGAAATGTATGGCACTGCGTACTCTTACCCACTGAGTACGTTTATACTCTACGTGACTCTATCGGTCATAGGTGTCCAAAAGATTGAAAATTGCTGCTGAAAACAGCCTTTGTGACTGCTGCCTTACTCCTATTGAGTTACACAGCTAACTCTAAACACGATCTACTTAGTTCAGCCTGTCAACAACTACTAACCAGTACCCAGTACCCAGTATCTGCCACAAAATTAAAAAAGTCGTAAGCGCCTCACCGATTGTATATCCATAGGACGTATAAGCGTCGTTTGATGAAGTCCTGCTGAGCCAATTATAACATTAACAAGGGCACGGCCATGTTTAACGCCATAAATATGTCATTGATAAAGCAGGAAGAACAAGATGGTCGTCAAGTTGCCACCATTTTGTGCTTTTATAAGCTAAGATGCATCATATTCCGGCATTTATCACGGCTCAGGCTATTTTACTAATAAATAAGCATGAATATTTGAATACATAGCATGGTTAACAGGAGAGGCCTACATTACACATATTTTAAAGACAAACAGGTCTTAATCGCGTAAACTTACGTTTAATTATATCCTGACGTTTCGGGCATGACGTTACACCCGTGGTCGCAGGCAGACTCATACCCATAAATATGAGTGATAATCGTGAAAGCTTAAATCAATATATTATGTATAGGAGAGGCCTATGTCCAGCAGTGAACTGAGATAGTGATGATGATGATTTGAATACACATAAAACGAATATGACAACTTTATATGTGGATCAGTAAAGAACATAAGAAAACAAACGGTTTGAATGGTATAGGTATGTAAAGGTTTTACTTAGTAATGGTGAAGACATATTATAAATTCAAATCAAATCAAATCAAAATCAAAATATTTTATTAGGTATCAAAATCTGTTTACATACAGGTATTTTGTGGCCAGCACCTCCTGGTAAGTATAGCAATACTTGTGTTAGGAGGCACCGCTCTTTCCTAACGGAACTTATTCAGTAACATTATCAGTATATGATAACTTACAAAATATTTATAAATAACTATCAATTACTAATATTGGATATCGCCAAGATTATTATTACATCCAACTTTAGATTAACCTATATATTTGTATAGTGTGTGTTTGTAAGTGTGTGTGAGTGCGTGTGTGTATATGTGTGTATGTGTGTGTGTGCACTAATATACTTGTTTGTTTGTTCATTTATGTTGCATACTATAAATGTTTATCTAGTTTGTTTTAATTTACGACGGTTTTAGTTTATTTATTTATTTACTAATTTTCTTATTAATTTAATTTAGCTCGCAAGAAGTGATTCGGTATCTTCATAATTTAAAGTTAGTAACCATTCTTCTACCACTTTTTTACATTTGTTTAGCTGCATAGGGTAGATATTGAGAACTTTATTTATTTTATTGTATAACTGAGACCATAGAGCAATGAATTGTCTCTTTGCAAATTGAGATTTCGCGGGCCAGTAAGGGGCCACTACATTGTTGCGTCTCCGAAGAAGTAGGGATGGGTCAAATAAATAAATATTATAATAAGTATGCGTAATATCATAATGCGTACGCATTTTATGTATTGGAATCGGCCGTCAAGTGCGAAACGCCGTATTATGCGGTACGAATGCAGATAGATAGACGCGGTCATACTAAACGCCCATTTTCTATAAACAATTGTATTTTCACACTTCATCGCTTACCATAACGAAGCTTAGACATATAATTCGTATGAAAAACCTCCGCCTCTATGTTGCATAAGTTGAAAGAAACATACTTATTACAGTTACTACACACTATTGACCCGCCACGGCTTCACACGGATACAATAACCCTCCTGTTCAATCACTCTAATAAAACTCTTTAAAATTCTTTGCATACCTTTGAACATATAAAATAAAATATCTTGGGACATCTTACACAAATCAACCTAGTCCCACGGTAAGCTCAATTAAGGCTTGTGATGTGGGTACCAGGCGACGATATATATAATAGATAGATACATATAGATACTTAAATACATAGACAACCATGACCAAGGAACAAATATTTGTGATAAATAAATACACAAATAATGCCCTCGCCGGGATTCGAACCCGGAACCTCCAGCTTCGTAGGCAGGGTCACTACCAACTAGGCTACGGAGGCTGCCAAATATTATAAATATATTATATAAGGCAGAGATTGGGCTTAGCATCCACTTTAATAAAACAAAAACAATAATAACATCAAAGAAACAACATATGATAGAACCCATACAAATCAGAAACAAGTTAATTGAACAAGTCGACAGTTTTAAATATTTGGGTAGCTTACAACAAGTAACTCTAGGTGTACTCCAGATGTAATTGCTCGTATAGCTATGGCCAAGAAAGCATTTAATGCCAAGAAACACTTATTTAAGTCTAAGATATCTTCTATGTATATCTTAAATGCTTTCGAAGTGTGGACATGGAGAAGGATGAAAGGCTAAGCGAACACAGTGCCTGGCTGGCCACAGTGGTCACTAGTTCTTTACTCGGATCATCGAGCGTTTCAGTTGGCCTACCGCGAA
>JALPQI010010714.1:0-23504 GCA_025490895.1 Thaumatotibia leucotreta
CAAAAATATGCTGTTTTGCTTTAGCATCAAGCTTACGGTCTCTTTTGATTAGGCACATGAGAGTATGCTACACAGCCAAAAACGCGTAAATGACGAAGATCAACACTAGATCCGGTCCATATACACTCAGGAATTCTGCCGGATAATGCACTGTAGGCGACCTATTTTTTAAATAAATAGCCGTCATAACAGCTTCGCCCCAGTAGCGATCAGGCAACTGAGATTCCCTGTAACATGGCTCGAGCTTTTTCAAAAATCGTGCGATTTACTCTCTCACTAAGACCATTTTGAGCAGGACTGTAAGGACAAGTAGTTTGGTGGATAATGCCTTCTTTTTTAAGGAAATTGGACAAATTTTTATTGCAATATTCAGTACCCTGGTCTGTGCGTAGAACTTTAATACGCAATCCAGTTTGTCTTTCAACTAAAGATTTAAAATTAACAAAATGAGAACTCACCTCGGATTTATTCTTGAGAAGATAGCCGAAGGTGCGTCTTGACTTGTCATCAGTAAACGTCAACAAATAACGAGCTCCTCCCCAGCTGGGTACTTGAACAGGCCCGGCAATGTCACTATGCACCAGGTCCAGAAGGTTGGCAGCACGCCCCGCACTTGACTGAGGAAACGATGTTTCACACATCTTTCCAGTAAGGCAGGCGATGCACCGAGCCGGCACGCCGTCTTCAGGCTGAAAAACGGACACCACACTCATGCCCTCCACCTAGTATGGACATACCTTTGGAATTCAAGTGACCTAATCGCTTGTGCCATGTAGAAAAAAGGCACAGCAGTTGCAGCATTGGCACTCATGGTTCCATGCCCTTGCATGGACATAGAGTTACCTATTACGGGGTCAGGTCGAGTTTGCAAGACATTGTTTACTTTAAACCTTATACAGACCGTCTTGTTTGTTAACAGAAAAAACCTTTTTGCCTGTGACTTGACATGTACTGTAAATATTACATTTATCTTTTTGGAAAATAACAACATAACCTTTACTAGTAATTTCACTAACAGACATTAAATTCTTAGATAGACCAGGCACAAATAGTACATTATCTAAGGAAAACTTCAGGAGAAAATAACAGTCTTACCAACAAATTCACTATTTAGTTGCTGTCCATTTGCAATAGTTATCACACACCTTTCTGTTCTTGACATCATGCAGCAGAGACATGTCCCCTGTCATGTTTGCAGAAGCACCACTGTCCAAGACATACTCCTTAGAGTGGGAAACGGAGAAGGCTGAAGCATACATAGTGTGTTCCTGTCCATTCTTCTTTGCTTCATCTCTCTTTTTCTTGAAACAGCGACTCGCAGCATGACCATTCTTGTTGCAGTAAGTGCAGATGTTAGATTTGTTAAAATTAGAAGACTTCTTCCTGTTCGCCATAAAGGCAATGTTGTCTGTAGCAATATTACTTCGCCGGTGATCCTCCTGCAGTAGTCTGGTCCGGACTACCTCACTTGATAAGGTTTTGGTT
Organism: Thaumatotibia leucotreta; assembly: GCA_025490895.1. Classification (NCBI taxonomy): domain Eukaryota; kingdom Metazoa; phylum Arthropoda; class Insecta; order Lepidoptera; family Tortricidae; genus Thaumatotibia; species Thaumatotibia leucotreta. The sequence goes on from JALPQI010010714.1 coordinate 1,486, forward strand.
AAACTGGCCGTCTCAAGGCTAGACACAAGCACGTTGAACTCTTCAGGTAAGCCCGATAGAAGAATTTCAGCTGTTTCTTCGTCGGCAATTACCTTTCCAATATCCGACAGCTGCGTGACGAGCTTAAGGACTCCGTCTATGTATTCTGACATGCTAGAGAAGTGGCTATATTCAACGCGATGTAGTTGTCGTAATAGTAGTACTCGCCGGTATAGCCCTTTGTCCTCAAAAGTGTCGGAAAGCGACTTCCAGGCTTCCTTAGCGGTCTTCGCAACGCGCACGTACTGGTAGAGGTTAGGTTCACATGAGAGACAAATTTTTGCCAAAGCACGTGAATCCCGCGTAGCATCGGTGTCTGTGCCATCAACGCAGCTCCACAAACCATCAAGAGTCAGCACCATTTTGATAGCGAATTTCCAATTGATCCAATTATCGATACCTTTGAGTTTTTCGATATTGGTTGAGGTTATGTTGCACGCGGTCCCGCCTTGTTGCGTCATGACTCGGGTAATCTGGTAACGACGTTTAAGGTTTTGCTTTCTTAGCTTACCTAAATTGATCTGCTAGGACCAGAACCTGTTAGAATTATGCAAGAGTCTGCTGGTGCACAGGGAAGTTCGTCGCGATCCCGAGATCATGAATAACAGAACAAACTTATATTCACACGTTTATTATTGTCAAATAATATAAGTGCGATACATTTTTATATGTTTGGATTAAAATAAGTTTGTAAAAGTTATAAAGGCTAAAAATAATTAAAATATATTGGGACGACACACAAATTACATGCTTACAGAGAGGCCACAGATAATGAAAAAGAACGAGGAGTCTACACTCCTGCCACAGATAATATCCAATGTAGAACATAGATTATATAAAAACAGTAATTCCAACAGCCTCTCTTAGGCTCGCAACTGGCCTGAGACTCGGGGCCGCGGTATGTACCCCTCACTTATGCTGTTGTGGCACAGACGTGGACCGACTGGGACACCACGGACTAAGTTGTCAAAAAAGCGCAGGCCGTATTTCCAGACATGCGACGCTTAACGACATAATCCGCAGGTCTCTTGCCACGATCAACGTACCTGCTCTTCTTGAGCCTACTGGTATTATTAGGGATGATGGCAAGAGACCTGATGGTGTGTCTTTGGTTCCTTGGAGCTTGGGACGGATGTTGGTGTGGGATGCTACTTGCGTAGATACCCTGGCACCCGTCCCATCTTCAACGAACTACGTTTAAGGCAGCCGCTGCGGCTGAAAATGCCGAATTTTTAAAACGTAATAAATATAAGGGCCTCGGCAAAGAGTACGATTTTGTACCGTTTGGCGTAGAAACTTTAGGTTCTTGGGGCCCCAGCGCACGCAAATTGTTTGCTGAGATCGCGAAACGTCTGGTTGATGTAACTAGAGACCGAAGAGCTGGCGACTTCCTCGCACAACGCATCAGTATTGCGATACAGCGAGGAAATGCCGCCAGCATCCTCGGTACAATGCCACAAGGGCCAATCTTGGATATAGGTTAGGTTAAGTAGATTAGTTAGATTTAATCTATGTACATAAATTGTAGTTTTGAAAATAAATATATTAAAAACATGAAATGTTGTAACCTTTTGATCAATAGATGGCGCTTTTAGTACTAGTTGCCCTATCCCGCGAAAAACGATATTCGTAAATTTCGAGGCCTTGTTTCTTTCACTCTAATGACGCCTTCGTTTGAGTGACAGAGAAAATATCCTCGAAATTTACGAATTTCGATTTTCGCGGTAGAAAGCTAGGTCACCACGAAAGTGGAAACAAAGAAAATTATATTCTAAGGATTTTTTATCCCTTAAATTTTGCTGTAGTATGTATTAGGGGTCCCTTATTTTACGATTTTAGAAATGAATAACGCATGCACGCATTACCATGCACCAATCAACTGCTTTTATCGCAAAACACTCGGCTCATTTCATTATCTGAAAACCCCAAAGTCAAAGTCAAACTATTCTTTATTCAAGTAAGCTTATTAATAAGCACTTTCGAATCGTCTGACATGAGAGAAAAAAATCTACTACCCCATACAGATTAGTCAAATTACTATGAAAAAATTTGGTCCTCAGACAGAAGTTGATAATTATTAATATGTATTGTTTTTTATTCTCATCATGATCTTTTTATGACACCGACTTTTGGTCCTAGTTCTATTTTTTTTAGTACAGATGGCGCCTTTTTTAGTAGTGAGGGAAGTGTGTCATTTTACGTCAGGTTCAAAACTTCGGAGGGCCATTTGCACTAAAAAACGTCGTACGAGACACGTGCAAAACCTGTTCAACTTTCGTATGAATGTCGGTTTTGGTTACAACCCTATCAGCATCCGGTAGGATTAGTAGCTGCACTAGCCATTTCCGGCAGCCATTGCTTTTTTCGTCGAACTTGATTGAACACACGCTGCAGTGTTTAAATTAATTAAAACTAATATAAAGCCGCATTTCAGTCTAATTCCATTGTAAAACTAGAATTAATAGTGCCAACTACATTGTGCATTGTGGATTTGTGAATGCGGTGAGGTTTTCCCGAGTCCAAGGTGAACGGTAAGACGAGCTCGCACGTTTTCTGCTGACACGGACGCCCAGGATCGCTGGCCATCCACACGGACCTCATCCTCATCATTTAAGGTATGTAGTTGTGCACTATCGTTTCGGGAGTAATTTTCTTCATCAGTTTGCAGTTCGGTAAAATAGAATTTCTCGTTTCGAATTTCATAAAGATATTTTAAAGTTTTCATACAGTCCATTTATTAATTAATACAACCCCAAATCATTGGTCATTCGGCCGGATACTTTGAAAAGTTGCCTATTTTAACATTAGAATATCATTATTTGTCGATTTTGTCGTGTCGGAATATTCTCTTTGATAAAATTTGTGGGTAAACTTTTAATTTCTAGTGTCGGGTAATGGCTGACAGGAAGTGTGGCTTTTGCATCTAAAAAATATTGTGTTGGCAGCATTGTTATTATCGTTCATTCCGGTCATTCCGTTTGGTAGTCTATGTTCGGTCGGTGCGTTTGGCAACAATTCGGTTGTCAAAGTCAAGTGTCAGTGTCACTGTCAGTGGTAACAGCTCATAATTTGATTGCAATAAACATTGTTTGTTGTTCTCGTATCGTTAATTTCTCGGTTTAAAACTTTGTTTATTGCACAAATAATGGGCTCGGACAGTGAAATGAAAATCGATAATCCCGATATGGACATGGTCGAACGGAATTACGCGGTAATGAGAATGGAATTATTATATGATTCTTCTAACCTAACTGGATATATCGAAAGTGATCTGAATCCCATAATCAATGATTTTCATCGTGCTCAGAAAGCAATAATGCTTAAAACGAAAAACATGGAGCAGGAGTTTGCGGTGACAGTGGAATTCGAGAGGAATTTAAAATCGGTTTTGACAAAATTACGAAAACGCTCTCCTGTCATAAAAGCATCAGAGGATCAAAGTGATCAAACGCATTCTAAAAGTGAGAATAATTTGGCAAAATTACCTAAAATAATTATAAAACCTTTCGATGGTAAATTAGAAAATTGGTTGTCGTTTAAAGAGTTGTTTGAATCTTTGATTCATAAAAGGAACATTTCAAATATCGAAAAACTGCATTACCTTTTGACATCATGTCAAGGTAAGGCATTGGATTTAATTAAAAACTTCCCAATTTCGGATAACAGTTACATTGATGCTTATAACACTCTGATTGATTTTTATGACAGGAAACGACAAATAACTTTCGGTTATTACGAAAAAATGTTGCTTTGTGAGCACGCAAAATCAAAAACTGCAGTGGAACTAGAAAAAGTAAATCGCGTATTTAAAGAAACACTGCAAGTTTTAGAAAGATTTGGATTACCTGATAAAAATTTTATGCTGTTTCATTTATTGTGGACCAAATTAGATAGATTAACACGGGAGGCCTTCTTACTTGAATTCAATTCAAATGAGATCCCTCAATTTGAAATTTTACAAGAATTTGTTGATAAGCAGATCCGTGCTTTAGAGGTGACAAATACTGGGACAATGCTAAGTGGTAATAATAGTAAAACTGCTTCAACATATAATCAACAAAAGTCAACAAAGCTTACTCTTGTTACCACACAGCAAACGGTCTGTGTCTTCTGTACTGATCAGCATAAATTAGAAACTTGTGACAAATTTAAAAATTTAAATACATCGGAGCGGTTCAAATTTGTGAAATCAAAGGGCTTGTGTGTTGGTTGTTTGTCGAGGAGCCATAAAGTGAAACAGTGTCAGGTAGCTTGTCGATGCAGTATATGTGGGTACTCCCATCACACATTACTGCATTTTGAGAAGAAAGAGGAGGCCACACCCCAAGAGGCTAGCTCTTCTCCACAGTCTTCAGTGAGTGGTTCAAATAGCCATGTAACTCTAACTTCAGTTGCAACAAATAAATTAGTGTTGTTTGCCACAGCTCGTGTTGCTGTACGGGATAGTACTGGGAAATATCAAATTGCTCGTGCTCTATTAGATGGTGCTAGCGCTAGCAATTTTATATCACAACAGTGTGCTGATCGTTTGGGGTTGCTAGCGACTCAATCCAAGGAAACTATAACCGGGATAGGACATGCTGGAGTCAAATCAAATGGTTCATTACAATGTACTATTAAACCTATCGGAAAAGATTCTATTAATTTTGACGTCCAAGCATCCTTGCTTCCATCAATCTGTCCTGAACAACCATGCTATGCAGTGAACACGTCGGAATGGCATTACCTTAAAAATCTGCCTCTTGCTGATCCGGATTTCGCGACACCAGGACCAATAGACTTATTGCTAAACGCTGAAATTTTTGTATCTTCTCTTCTAAGTGGTCGCAGAAAGGGTCGACAGGGTCAGTCGAAGGCATTAGAAACCATTTTTGGATGGGTACTTATGGGGGATTGTTATGATTGTCGCGCACCATCCTTTACAAATTGTCGGAAGGATTGTTTTTTCGTTAATACTTCACATACAAATTTCTCGTTGTCGTTAGATGAATCCGTAAAAAGGTTCTGGGAGATAGAAAATATCAGTAGTTCTACTCAACCTGTTTTGTCGAAGGATGATCAGTTATGTGAGGATACTTTTGTCGCTAAATTTTGTCGCACGAGTGAAGGCAGATTCGAGGTACCCTTACCTTTTGTCGATCCTACGAATAAGCCCACATTTTCGCATACTCGTGAAATAGCAATGCGAAGACTGTTCTCGTTAGAACGCAAGTTAGATAGGCATGCGGAATTTCGTAAATCTTATGTTTCATTTATGGAGGATTATGAGACCAGTGGTCATATGGAGTTGGTAGAGCCACCTCTATCAAGTGTAGGAAAATTTAATTATATCCCACATCATGCCATTTTGCGGCAATCTGTTTCTACACCTCTAAGAACTGTATTTGACGGGAGTTGTCGTGATAGCAACGGAATTTCTCTCAACGACACATTGTTGGCAGGGCCAAAATTACAAACTAACATTTTTGATGTCCTCACTAGATTTCGGTGTCATAAAATAGTTTTTACGGGAGACATTAAAGCTATGTATCGTCAAATCCTCGTTCCAGAAGAGGATGCAGAGTATCAGCGTATTTTGTGGCGTCCTTCCTCTAAGGGCCCAATAAAGGACTATAGACTGCGGACGGTAACTTACGGCGTTAAATCAGCTCCATATCAAGCTTTGCGAACTATAGCTCAGCTAGCTGAAGATTCTGCTGATTTATATCCAGAAGGCTCACGAGTGCTTGGTAGAGACATTTATGTTGACGATGTTGTCACAGGCGCCGATTCTATCGAACAGGCTTTAAAAGTTAGATCAGATATTTCTGAAATTTTATCGTCGGGTGGGTTTCACTTGAGAAAATGGACCTCTAATAATAAATTAGTTATTGCTGATCTGCCATCCTCTGAGTTATACTCGAATGAGTTCAAACATTTTGATGAAGTGTCAGATTTGTCGCTTAAGATTCTAGGTTTATTATGGCGTCCCCAAACAGATTCGTTTCAATTTGAGGTTGCTACACCATGTGACCAAAGATGTACCAAACGTATAATTTTGTCGAATATAGCGCGAATATATGACCCGTTAGGATTTCTATGTCCTGTCACGTTTCATGCGAAATATCTAATTCAACTTTTATGGTCATCTGGCGTTCAATGGGATGATGATGTACCAGCAGCAATTGCCTCTGACTGGATGAAATTTAAAAATCAACTTTCATCATTAAAGCTAGTTTCCATTCCTCGTCGTATGATACATTCTTTCGTGTCGTTGCAATTGCATGGATTTTGTGACGCCTCGGAGCGTGGTTACGCCGCTGTCGTGTATTGTCGTATTATCACCATCGAGGGCTCTACATTGGTAGAGTTTTGCTGTGCTAAATCTAAAGTCGCGCCGTTGCGAAAATTGTCGATTCCTCGATTAGAACTGCAGGCTGCCGTGTTGTTGGCTGACCTCATGCTGTCCGTACAAGAGGCGTTAAAGCCTATACATGCTGTTCAGGAGATATTTGCATGGTCAGACTCCAGCGTAACTTTGGCTTGGATCCAGTCGTGTCCATCACGCTGGAAGACTTTCGTTGCGAACCGAGTGAGCCATATTCAGGATATTGTCGCTCCTGATCGCTGGCATCACGTCAGTACGCATCACAACCCTGCTGATGCAGGATCCAGGGGATTACTGCCAGGCGAGTTGTCAGAGTTTGATCTTTGGTGGAAGGGCCCGGCGTGGCTATGGAGGGAGGAAAATGATTGGCCTCGTTCTTCCTTCGACAATATAACTAACGATCGTGTCGTTGAAGAACAACGTATTTGCAGTTTAGTCGTTACAAGCGACCCTAATTTGATTGACGAAATCCTAAACAGGTTCTCCTCGCTTTTCACCATAAAGCGTGTGTTAGCTTATTGTTTTAGGTTTTTACGCTTGTCTAAAGACCGGAAGGTAGTCGGATCTCTACAGTCGTCTGAAACCACTGTAGCTCTCATGTTTTTAGTAAAACATGTGCAGCTCACTTCGTTTAGTGTAGAGATCAGTCACTTGAAGGAGGGTCGTTTTAACTCATTGCCAAAATATTTGCATAAGCTTTCGGTATTTATTGACAGTGCGGGTATTGTCAGGGTGGGCGGTCGCTTGGCAAATTCTCTCGTTAAATATTCGGTGAAACATCCTATTTTATTGCCCCGCTCCCACCGATTAACATTTTTAATTATCGACGAATATCACAAAAGATTCTTACATCCAGGTGCCCAAACTTTACAAAATTTACTTGCGCAATTATTTTGGATTCTGTCGCCAAAGCGAGCAATTCAGGCAGTCATTGGAGGCTGCGTGAAGTGTTTTCGCGCTAATCCTTCTCCGGCGTCTGCGCCGATTATGGGAAACTTACCTTCTTATCGTGTTTCGCAAATAAAACCATTTTCGAGTGTCGCCATCGACTATGGCGGACCTTTCGATATTGCTTTCGGGCGTGGCCGTGGTGCCAGGACATACAAAGGTTACATTTGTGTCTTTGTATGCACTAGCACCAAGGCCATTCATATAGAGCTTGCTTCTGAGCTTTCAACAGAAGCTTTCCTTTGTGTTCTGAAACGATTTGTCGCTCGTCGGGGTCGGTGCAGCGACATCGTTTCGGATCAAGGTCGAAATTTTGTCGGAGCTAGTAATTATCTCGGCTCACTTATGCAAAGTGCCGCTGATGCACAGGAAATAAAATTTTCGTTTAATCCACCGGGTAGTCCGCACTTCAATGGCCTCGCCGAAGCTGGGATTCGCTCAGTTAAAACTCATCTCGCTAGAGTCGTAGGTAATCAGAGGTTGACATTTGAAGAATTTTATACTATATTGACTCAGATTGAATCTATGCTGAACTCTCGGCCATTAACCCCTGTTAGTTCGGATCCGAGTGATCTCTCGGCCATAACTCCAGGTCATTTCTTGACCTTGGAGCCTTTATCGATTGTACCGGAGGAAAATCTTATCGATCAAAAAATAAGTGTTTCTAATCGTTGGAAACTCATCCAAAAAATGCACCAGGATTTCTGGCGTAGATGGCATGCTGAGTATGTTCATACTTTGCAACAAAGAATGAAGTGGAATAAGGTAAATAGAAATATTGTTGTCGGCTCCTTGGTTCTTCTGATCAACGAACAGACAAGTCCTTTGAGGTGGCCCCTTGGGCGCATCGTTGCTTTGCATCCTGGCGTGGACGGTGTGTGTAGGGTGGTCACAGTCCAGACAGTCACTGGTCAGTACAGAAGACCAGTTGTGAAACTGTGTCCTTTACCACTTTCAGAATAATCTTATATGTACTAGTATTACCACTTAGCATAGTCTTGTAGTTATAAGCATTTCTTTCGGATTCTGTTGTTATTGGTAGAGTAAATACTGCATATTTAGGTGAGCGGTATGTTCAACTTTCGTATGAATGTCGGTTTTGGTTACAACCCTATCAGCATCCGGTAGGATTAGTAGCTGCACTAGCCATTTCCGGCAGCCATTGCTTTTTTCGTCGAACTTGATTGAACACACGCTGCAGTGTTTAAATTAATTAAAACTAATATAAAGCCGCATTTCAGTCTAATTCCATTGTAAAACTAGAATTAATAGTGCCAACTACATTGTGCATTGTGGATTTGTGAATGCGGTGAGGTTTTCCCGAGTCCAAGGTGAACGGTAAGACGAGCTCGCACGTTTTCTGCTGACACGGACGCCCAGGATCGCTGGCCATCCACACGGACCTCATCCTCATCATTTAAGGTATGTAGTTGTGCACTATCGTTTCGGGAGTAATTTTCTTCATCAGTTTGCAGTTCGGTAAAATAGAATTTCTCGTTTCGAATTTCATAAAGATATTTTAAAGTTTTCATACAGTCCATTTATTAATTAATACAACCCCAAATCACGTAACTGTGTCGATTTAAAACACTCCCTACCGGTCGTGTTTTAAAACAGCGCCACTCGTTTAGAATTTCATGTTTTTCGCACTTGTGTCGTAATATACTATTTTGGGAAGCAAGTTCAACCTTTCCATGTTAAGAGGGACATAGGGAGATATAAAATAAGTTCATCAATTTTTAAAGACGTATATTTTTATATAACCAATACTCCTGCTCCTGACAGAGATAAATACATTCCATGATTCGTATTCACATACAATACAGTCCATACGAATGTTAAACTACTCAAGCTGCTGACGGAAGCATTGGGCGTCAATGCTTCCGTAGGCCGCCGTAAAACCGGAGTTGTACTGTGACACAGCCGATTTCCTTGTTTCGCAGTACAACTGCGGGCTTTAATTAATATGCTAGTTTAAGACGACTGGGTGAAGGTGGCCAGGAAGTCGGTGACGATCTTCTTGAGCTGAGTGTCCGAGTCGGCGGTGATCTGGCCGTCCTTGGCGATGGTGGCGAGGAGACCCTGGTGGCTGGTCTTGATGTGCGCGGTGAATTCCTTCTCGAAAGCGGTGATCTTGGTGGGGTCCAGCTTGTCCAAGTGTCCGCGGACACCGCAGTAGATGATGGCGACCTGAGAAGAGAAGAATAATAAGTTTTAGTCATTAGAATATAATGTGTGCACATTAATATTGCAACTATTAACAAGACATGGTTATAATATGGAATACATACAATACATACATTATTAATAATCATTTTACTGTTGCAGTCACAGCTTGATAAGAAACAGGATGTGTTCAAAATCCAAAGTAGCATTAAGACATCTTATCTTATTGGGATTTTTTGTGTAAAGCATTAAGACACAAGACAATTAAGGATAAATGGGCCTAAGATACGGTGTGTGTTCTAAAATCATCATCAACTTATATCAGTCCACTGCTAGACCTAGGACTCTCCTATTAACTATGCATATGAATGGAAGCATTAGGAGGTAAATGCCCATAATCGCCACACTGGTCCAGCGGATTGGCGCTCGCAGTAGTGTCTGCTATGACGATGCTGCTGCCCATCATAAATTTTCATATAGTCAGACATATTAATTCCTTAGTCGACTTTAGACTAGTCTTACGACTTCCGAGCTGGGGTGGTGACAAATGCTTACTGCCGTCACCACTTAGCTTGGTGTGCAACCCTTTGCAAGCCGAACACGAACCTAACTCGTTATTTTCGTAGTAGTGATCTTAAACTCTATTGATAACATATGAAGGGTCCACGGAAAGAACATGTCTAGTCAATTCAAATTACAGAAGGAAAAAAACCGGCCAAGTGCGAGTCGGACTCGCGCGTGAAGGGTTCCGTACCATTATCAATTTATTATTAAAAAAATACAGTTTAATCAACCTATTGAACGTATTGCGAAAACACAAATCAAATTATTTATTAACTAAATATTTTGATTTGTACTTTTTATTTTTCCCCAGTAGTCACACTACTTAATACTATATAAATTATAAATATTAGATGTCATATACCAAAGAAAAAGTCTCGGTCTTCCCCGAACCCCGAAGACCGAGTGGCCGAGGGGTACAGGCATCAGCCGCGAAAGCTGAGTACGTGGGTTCGATCCCCACCTCGGACATTAGGTGATCTTGGTCATTTTTCTTTGGTATATGACATCTAATATTTATAATTTAAATCAACCTACCTCAAAAACTATAGGAGATAATTTAATCAAACCAAAAATCGTTGATAGAGCTTATTGATGTGCATAACATATATTTTTTTTAGAATTTTATATCGCGTAGTTTAAAAAATAGAGGGGGGGGACACATTTTTCAGACTTTGAGAGCTGATATCTCGAAAACGATTTGCTTAAATAAAAATGAGATGTATAAACCTTCATATCATTTTCAAAGACCTTTCTTTTAATACCCCACACGCTTATATACAACTGAAAAAAAAATTCTATCCCTCAGTTACATGTATGGAGGGCCCCCACCCCTATGGTTTTTTTTACAATTTAGTATAATAATCCTGTAGCGGTTCATACAACATATATCCTGATCAAATTTCGTTACTGTAGCATTTATAGTTTCCGAGTAAATCGGCTGTGACAGACGGACAGACGGACAGACGGACATGACGAATCTATAAGGGTTCCGTTTTTGCCATTTTGGCTACGGAACCCTAAAAACCACCTTACTTCTTACAGAATGTGTGAATTTGCCCTAATTTTTTTAAGCACTGGACATGTTTCTTTCCGTGGACCCTTCATATGCTGTCAATAGAGTTTAAGATCACTACTGCGAAAGTAACGAGTTAGGTTCCTGTTCGGCTTGCTCGGCGAATTCGCTTGCTTTTTTTTTGCTGGCTGCGAAAAGTTTAACATACCTGCTCCTCAATAGCCATGGGCACGTACTGGCCCTGCTTCAGCAGCTCCGTGAGCCGCATGCCGCGGTTGAGCAGCTGCTGGGTGGCGGCGTCCAAGTCGGAGCCGAACTGCGCGAAGGCGGCCACCTCACGGTACTGAGCCAACTCCAGCTTCATGGAGCCGGCCACCTGCGAATACAAGTCCCAATTGTTAAGGCGATAAATGCTTTTAATTTATAAAATTTGATATTGGAGTTCAAAATCTCGGAAAAAAGAATGCTAACAATTTTCTCGATATATTTATTTTTTAAGTCGGGTCTTCTTTATCACTATAATTGATGGAATGGAATATAACCATGATTTAAGAATATGATATGATATGATTAGGTATTTATAATACGGATTTTTGGTTTAGAGCTCAGATTCTCATATGCATTCTTGTGGCTTCTTCAAATATATTTAATCCTAAATCTATTTTTTTTTATTCGCGGTGCATCCCGTTCATTCATGTATGGAAGTGCGAACCTGCGAACCCGTTCTCTCGGGGCATCGTTCCGTCGGGCATGGTTTATGTATCATCTCAAAAATAAGTTAAGTGGTGCACTGTCCCAATCTGACAAGACAAGTACTATCAGGATGTACTAGCTATAAATCAAATGAAATTTACATTTTATTAGAAAAACCTCATCATGAAAATTTCGTTAATTCAATTTGGGGAGAATTTTAATGACCATAGTTAGAAGCATATTATTGAACACAAGCAATTTTCCGAAGGATGAGATCTTACGACTGCTTACCTGCTTCATGGCCTTGGTCTGGGCAGCGGAGCCTACACGGGACACGGACAGACCGACGTTGATGGCGGGCCGGATACCCTTGTAGAACAGCTCGGTCTCCAAGAAGATCTGGCCGTCAGTGATGGAGATCACGTTGGTGGGAATGTAAGCGGACACGTCTCCGGCCTGGGTCTCGATGACGGGCAGGGCGGTCAGGGAGCCACCACCCATCTTGTCGGACCTGTGAATAAACAGTTTTTCAGCTGTTTTTCTTTCCTTGTTTAGATTTCATCAGTGTATTATTATTTCGTGCTGGCTTAGAAGGGCTTGGTTTATAAATGGGGTCGGAAAATCGCAGCCGTTTGAAGGCTTTCGACTAGACTTTAAAGGGTTTAGCAGCCTTACCGAACAAGAGGTGCCTTTCCCCACGGATGAGGTCAATATTTTAGGTGGTGTACTAGCAGGACCTAAGAATACTCCATGCTTAATATCAGCTCTAGATCTTCTTTTGTTTCATAGTTATTCAAGATAATGTAAAATATACAGGGTGCCGTTGAAAGTGGCATATTTCGTAAACTGTTCAAGTTAGATCAACCAAACAAAATTGTGTTGGATAACAATAAAATAAACTACAAAATGCACATTTTTAACCTGCATCTTGTCCTTATTTTTCATAATAAAAAAAGGTTTCTTGTTTTTTTTTCCATATTTTTTTTTATTTCACGCGGAGGTACACCTACAAAAAAATATGCATACATAGCCACTAATGTCCACTGTATACATAAATAAAAATATTTCTGTAAATCATCGTGCGTCATGCTAAAAAAAAATTTTTCTTAGAAGTAGTTGTTACTGGCATACAAATAAAGTACCAGTGCAGTGTGAACATAAGTTAGTGTGCAGGTATACAATCTCTCGACACTTACCGCACAAAATATCATTGACGTAAATAGACTTATACCAAAAAAGTTAAATCAGTGTAATAAAAAAAAAAAAATTTTTTTTGCTAAACCAATTAAAAAACCATGAGTTCAAAAAAACTTTTTAGCTCATTTTGTTTTATGTCCACTGAACTACCAATATGTTTAATCATTAATAAGGTACAATGTTGTGATACCTAGATACATCACTCATAGGTCGTAACTTTAACATACTGTTTCTCCTTAATGGATAACTTTAAAACACTGGGACCTTTTGCGAATAACTAGAGGCAGTCAGAGGAGTCTTCCATTTGATTTTTTGCTCCTGTTACAGGCCACACCCTGTATAAATCAGCCTCTTGTCCAGTTTGTATGCATTTTTTCTTTCCACATATATTTTTTAACGTTTTTTCACAAGACTTACACTTAATTTTTTCCATTTTCCTACAGAAAATGCAACAAATCAAATGTAGAAAACAATACTATGTGTCAAATGTTTATCTCTCTTTTTTTAAAGCAAATGTACTAATAAGTCAATTTACGTCAATGATATTTTGTGCGGTAAGTGTCGAGAGATTGTATACCTACACACTAACTTATGTTCACACTGCACTGGTACTTTATTTGTATGCCAGTAACGACTACTTCTGAAAAAAATATTTTTTTGGCATGACGCACGATGATTTACGGAAATATTTTTATTTATGTATACAGTGGACATTAGTGGCTATGTATGCATATTTTTTTTGTAGGTGTACCTCCGCGTGAAATAAAAAAAAATATGGAAAAAAAAACAAGAAACCTTTTTTTATTATGAAAAATAAGGACAAGATGCAGGTTAAAAATATGCATTTTGTAGTTTATTTTATTGTTATCCAACACAATTTTGTTTGGTTGATCTAACTTGAACAGTTTACGAAATATGCCACTTTCAACGGCACCCTGTATATTTTACATTATCTTGAATAACTCTGAAACAAAAGAAGATCTAGAGCTGATATTAAGCATGGAGTATTCTTAGGTCCTGCTAGTACACCACCTAAAATATTGACCTCATCCGTGGGGAAAGGCACCACTTGTTCGGTAAGGCTGCTAAACCCTTTACTTTATTTATCAACAGTAATAGGCACTATAGGTGCAAAACGTTAGGAAATCTTAAGGTACACTTACACTATAGAAAAATATGAATATTATTGGACTAAATTATGTGCAATTTAATAGTATAATCCTGATTTTTCAGTGTGTGTATGGATATGAATTTATTTACGGCTGTTAGTGTTCTTTCATGGCCAACAGACAAGCCTTGTTAGTTTTGCAGCGATAGTGCAGATCACGTTAAGGCGCCCGGCGATGATAGCTGGGCGAGTATAGCCGTGTCTCTTTTATTTACACGCGAGTGCGTATCTTTTGTTCGTGTTTATAGCCGATAGTTCATAGTTCAGTAGCTCGCGGTGAGACCAGTGCCTAATGGCTCTTTGACATCCCTAAAACGAAAGATTTCAACTGTGGTTAGCTCATTGTCAAAAAGGACCTCTGGTTATTTTCCTTAGCAAAATTTTCTGATGAACTTACATCTTAGCGGCACGCTCGAGAAGACGAGAGTGGAGGTAGAACACATCACCGGGGTAGGCCTCACGACCCGGGGGACGACGCAGCAGCAGAGACATCTGCACAATAACATCAACAATCAATATTTACACTTTGTCAGACACCAAGCTTCTTCAGAGTGGTAATGATGAGTATCTAAGCGGGCGCTTGTAATTTTTTCTATGACAGCAATTGGGTAGACTCAGATATCATGCAACACGTTGGGTAAACATACAGTGCTTATGAAAAAAAAACAGGTTTCTGGAGTAGCACTCAGTTTTTGTCTATCAGCCTATCTCAGTCCAAAGCTTAGTAGGCCTCTCCTATTAACTATGCGTATGGACGCATTAGGAGGTAAATGCCCATAACGTCATGATGGGCAAGCGGATTGGCGCTATGGTGACGCTGCTGCCCATCATCAACATTCTACTAACGAATGGTCAGTGTCACTTCAAGCAGTGAATATGTTAAGATTAATCTGAGAAAAGTAAGAAATTTGCAAACAGACCACAAAGTTTTAAATCCACAGTCGAGTAGGGTGTATTGAGATAATTGAGAATATCAAAAAACGCCGGGTAATTCCGAAAGGTCACATTTAAGACGATGTAAATAAGAGTGATTTTTCTGTGGTAATTAGTAGGTCTATCAATCGATCTTTATAATGTAAAGTACATTCATCTTTAGTTGTCTTATATAGTAAACAACTTTCTAACCTAAAAGTAAAGTGCCATATTTGCTTATACCAAAATACCTGAGTCCGTATTTGTGCAGTCCGTCCGTAGTGATTAGTAAATTGCTTAATTTTTAATCAAGGAAACAGCCGTTTACAACAGAAAACGTGTACTTTGTAGTTGTTTACTAGATAAGACGCCTAAGGATGAATGGACCGTATATTACTCTTCAAAATTGACTATTTCATATCTATGCTTACCTGACGGTAGGCCACAGCCTGCTTGGACAGATCGTCGTAGATGATGAGAGCGTGCTTGCCGTTGTCGCGGAAGAACTCTCCCATGGCGCAGCCCGAGTACGGCGCCAGGTACTGCAGCGGCGCGGCGTCGGACGCCGTGGCCGACACGATGATGGTGTAGTTGATGGCACCTGTTGACAGTTGGGTTCATCATTCACTGCTGGATTTAGACATCTCCTGTTAACTATGTGTATGGAATGGACACATTAGGAGGTATGCCTATAATAAATCGCCAAGCTCTTATTGGCGATCGCAGTAGTATTTCTGCTATTAACAAATACATTCTTACTGCCGTCACCACACGGCACCGCACCGGGAGTTAAATTTAATAGTACATTGTGCATCAAGGAAGGTAAGTACGGAATTACTAACGAGAGTGTTAGAAGCCCGACGCCGTTAGGCGGAGGGCTTTTATGACTCGAGTTATTATTCCGCTTACCTACCGTGATGCATACAATGTTTTTCATCACACTTGCCGACAAAAAACTAAGTTTTAAGACATAATATTATTAAATGACGTACTGACATTTCTATTACTCCCTAGGGAATATCACTTTTCTATTACTCCCGCTACGCGCGCAAGCAATGGCGCGCTTAGACAGCAAGTGTGATGAAAAATATAATGTATTAAGAAAATTTTGGTATTCTCCATGATGAATGTTTGTGTTGCATTTAAATGGATGTTCTTATGCACCTCTCTTTCAAACCCTATTTATTTATGAACAGGGACATTTCATAGATAGTAGCATACTACTATGCAACTGATTTTGATGCGGTTATTTTTGTAATAGATAAAAGTTATTAAATAGGAAGATTTTAGTATTAGTGCGGGACCAATCCAAAGCCGTTTTTAACACATCGTAATTGGGTACAATCCTCAGCCATAAGGGAACAACGAAATAAAATCTTTAAACATAATATATTTATGCTATAGAGGCGCGAATTGACTAAACTTTTTTGATGAGTACCAGACATTTTCATGGAAACATTGCTCATAAACACTGTTTCTAATTGAAATTTTTAGTGTATGTGTCAAAAGTTTCTGGCATCCGAAATCTGAAACTCACCAGCATCAGTCAAACGCTTGACAATCTGCGCGACAGTGGACCTCTTCTGTCCAATGGCGACGTAGATGCAGTACAGCTTCTTCTTCTCGTCCTCTCCCTTGTTGAAGCGCTGCTGGTTGATGATGGTGTCGATGGCCAGGGCAGTCTTGCCGGTCTGACGGTCGCCGATGATCAGCTCACGCTGTCCACGGCCGATGGGCACCAGGGAGTCTACGGCCTTGATGCCTGGAATAGGTTGTTTTGTGTTGTTAATGCATTTGTTTGGGATAAAACCTTGGGAGTTGGTCTTACGAAATGGTGGATTCTGGGTAAAATTATGTTATGTAACACTGTATTATAGTAGAAACTTCTTTTAGTCTACTAAAAGAAGTTTCTTTTAGTCTACTAAAAGAAGTTTCTTATGTAAGCAGACAAAGTGTAAAGTCTGATTTTAAATCAATAACTGCTGACCTATTTTAAATAGAACAGACTGCGTAGTCATATATTACATAACATTAGCATAATTTCTTCTCAATTTTTGATAATTTGAAGGAAATTATGTCAAACTTTTATTTAAAAAAACCTTCAAACTGTCATAAATTACATTATTCATACATATGGTCAGGATTAAGTTTTGACAAATAGTAATAGTGCTGTTTCAAGCACAGAAAGATCATTGAGAATGAGAGTAACATTCTAGCCATATCAAGATGGACTAATGACTTACTGAAGGTCGCGGAAGTGGTCGGAAGGCTCGGAAGTGGGTAACGCACAATCAATTACATTTTAGGAGGTGGCTGATGCTCAGCAGCCAACATTTTTTGGCTGATAATGTTGTTGATGACTAGATCAATGATTATAACTGGTAGTTAAGTTATATTATCTTTAAAAAAAAGCTTTACTCACCAGTCTGCATAGGCTCGCGCACAGACACACGGGGGATGATACCCGGGGCCTTGATACCCACTCGCTGGCGGTTCTTGGTGTCGATGGCTCCCTTGCCATCAATAGCATTTCCCAGGGCGTCGACTACGCGGCCCAGCAACTGCTCGCCGACTGGAACGTCCACGATGGCGCCGGTACGCTTCACGATGTCGCCTTCCTTGATGAGCTTGTCGTTACCGAATACGACGACACCGACGTTGTCGGGCTCCAAGTTGAGGGCCATACCCTGGGGAATGGTTGCTTGTTTATTATATGGGTGAGGAAAAAAGATTGGTGGTTGCTTCAAGTTATTTTGCTTGTCAATATAGTTTAACATAACAACTATATTTTCATTAGGGCTTAAGTTTTTTAGTTTCAAGTAGTTGCACATTACCTAAAAGTACTTAGGCGCATTTACTATATACAGGGTGTCCTTGTCAATGGCAAAATGTACATATCCGATAAAAGTGCTGTGGTAGTAGCTATGCGCAGCTATGCAGAGGTTGTGAGTTCAATCCCCAGTTCGTATGAATGAGGTACAAAAATCTTGTGTATGAAATATTATTTGATATTCACAAGTGATTTTAGGTAAAGGAAATCATTGTGAAGAAACCTGCATACATCTGCGAAGAAATCCAATGGTATTATATGAAGTTCCCAACAAGTAATGGACCAGCGACCATGCAAAGTAGGCATATTTGTTGTCAAGTTGCGGTAATGTTACGAAAAATTAAAAAGATTTAGATTTATCACTTGTATGTGTTACTAGCTCTCAAGGTAATACTGTCAACATAGAATAGTAAGACCCTTTATCTGACTTTTTGTGGTGGAATTTTTTTGTCCAAAGCTGTATGATATTTAGTTAGGTTTAGAACAACAAGTTGACTGGGAGTGATAGAACAGTAAAGTAGTAATCAATCTCTGCCTTCTTAAATACAATTTTTTTGGTTACTAGTCAGAATGATTTAAGTCTAGAGATCTTGGAGCCATGCCAAGATTTCACTGCATTATAAAATGTATAAAAAGATATTGTATACTGATTTTGTATATTATAGGAATATGAATTAATAAAATAAAAAAATTTTAAAATGTAAAAATTTTAGCACCATATGTAAAGGAAATTTCTGTTTTTTTTACATGAGATTTTATTATGAAAGTTCCTACATAGTACTGGCTAAGATCAAGATGCAGACAACATTTTTCAATTTAAGATGATATTTTTACAGGAAAGGGGTCACAACCCCTGTTCCAGGCTGTTCTTGTTGGAAAGGTTGGCTGTCTCCATTTAGCACAGCAATGCTGCTAGCGTTATGGGCACTTTTGCACCGAGAATGACTTGGGGTGGGTTGTTTGATTAGTGTTTATTATAGGTTTTCTTTTCTTGTGCTGTGGTTATTTTGTAATTTTGTTTATTGTAGTTACATGTATTTATTTATTTATAAGTTATATATGTGTATAATTTTTTTTTATGTCATTGGTATTTAATGTAATTAGACATTTGTATAAAGATATAAATAAATAGTTTAAGTCTAAATATTTCTTTTCCTGTGGTTATACAGGGTGGAAAAAGATTTTGGGTCAGTGAGGGCAGCTACCGGATCCCGTGTAGCTACGCGAAAATGGTCTTAGAAGACCTTCCCGCGATTTTTAATTAAAGAAGATTAGCGTTTTCAGATTTTCGAAAAAGTATGCAGGGTGCGAGGAAATGGTAATTTTTGGCAAACTTTTTTTTTGATGCCAATCGATCCTGTTTCTGTTCAGGATCAAAAGCTAGTATGGGACCAAAAAATTTTTTTCGGCTAGAAAAGCCACAAATCGGGATTTAAAATTCCCATACAAATTGTATGAAAATTAAAAAAAAAATTTTCACGCTTAATTTTTTTATGCCAATGGATTCCAATCCTATCCAGTACCAATCGTTTCCTAGGGGTCAACTTCCGGCAACGTAAAAAAAAACAAAAATAAAAAAAACTGTTTTCATACATTGACTATGAGAAAAAAGATTACATTATCGGTGACGCTAATTAATGGTGCTAATGATTTCATACAGTATTATTATTATTTAGCATAGGACGACTTATTATCGTGACAGATAAAGTAATTAAGGTTTCACTTTTTTTCCATAGTAAATGTATGAAAACGGTTTTCTTGAAATTTAGACTTTTTTGTACATTGCCATAAGTTGACCCGCAGGAAACTATTGGTACTGGATAGGAATGGAATCGATAGGCATAAAAAAATAAGCGTAAAATTTTTTTTTTAATTTTCTTACAACTTGTATGGGAATTTTAAATCTCGATTTGTGGCTTTTCTAGCCGAAAAATTTTTTTTGGTGCCATACAAGCTTTTGATCCTGAACAGAAACAGGATCGATTGGCATCAAAAAAAAAGTTTGTCAAAAATGACCATTTCCTCGCACCCTGTATACTTTTTCCAAACTCTGAAAAAGCTAATCTTCTTTAATTGAAAATTGCGGGAAGGTCTTCTAAGACCATTTTCGCGTAGCTACACGGGATCTGGTAGCTGCCCTCACTGACCCAAAATCTTTTTCCACCCTGTATAAATCAGATAAATTTTAATTTAGGGGTAAATATATATAAAATATATCTAATTACCAAATGTACCTGAATACAAACGTGCTTTGAACTCAATATAAAATAAATTTATATTTTAAGCTACCAACCTTAAGACCAGAGGAGAATTCCACCATCTCCTCGGCCTGGATGTTCTTGAGGCCATACACACGAGCAATACCGTCTCCGATGCTCAGCACACGGCCAGTTTCTTCCAAATCAGCCTGGAATTAATGTAACTTTATAATTAAATATCTACCTACTAGACAAAATAATTGTTAAATGAACACTGATCAAGATTTTGCAAAATAATTTCCAATAATGGTTATAATTGATGAGTAGAGAACATTATAGCAAAATGATAAGGTTTTAAGTATTACAACACAAGTTTATGTTCATTTCTTTGTAATGGTAGTACTTGCTATATAATCAGCTGGTCGACTTAAATCAATATCAAAGAAATATCAGAATAGTAAGAATATTTCAAGTCTAAAAACTGTACGTTTTTGGATTTTGTAACTGATATACATAGAAAAATGTACATTGAGCAAACATTGCTTATCTTAACCTCAATGGTTTATGTAACAACTCACCTTGGGTGCAGCACCGAGGATTCTCTCCTCCAGGATGGTGGAGATTTCGGCAGCCCGCTGCGAGCACGAGACATGGAGCTTGCGCGCCGCCACGGACACGGCGGGCACGGCGACCTTCGAAACCTGCCGCAGCCATAACCAAATATCAATAATCAATTCACTCTTAAAACACTTCTTATCACTATTGTACGGGATGTAGCCGCGTATTTTAACATTCCACTAATTAGATAACCACTGTTCATTGACATTTCCAGTAAAATACCGATGTCCTGCAGTATCGCCCTCTGTTACATAACACGAATCATACGCGAAAATTAACATCACATTAGACACAAATAATGAATGATTATAGACAATATCACTACACTGATGTATTAAAACAGTAATTCCACTGAGATAATTAGTAGCAAGAGGCAATTTATTCGATTTACCTAGTTATACCGCAAGCTATCACATTATCACCGGTTAGAACATTGCGGTAGATCAAAACCTTAGATTTATCGTTACAAAAGAAAGCATACCTGTGTCGCGGCATTTGGGATACGCCTGGCCACCGAAGAGGCCAAACGAGCGGAGATTAGCGACATTTTTCACAAATTCTTATAACACTGTTGGAAGGAAGGGCCGTGGGGTTGTCCGCTCGTTTCTTCGTTCGTGCTAAGCCGGAAATGACATAATCGATCCTTGTCTGTGGTCTGTCGATAAAAATGTAGGTCGTTAGGAAACCAACATATTTAGCACTATTGCTTACGTTTTTGATGAGAGTTTTTGTACAATATAGAATAATATTGTTCTATTTAATTTTGATTATATTAAATCAATAACACAGGTATTAAATTTTAGGCTGTATGAAAGATCTCATTATTTAACACCACAGTAAAGGAATACATATAGTTTCGGAACGCTTCGAAGCGGAAATGTATTTGTCGGAGGATATATTTACAACAATTATTAAACTACTTTAATGACTACGATAAATATAACATAAAGTTAACCAATAATACAAAAATAAAGGATAACATATATTCTTGGAAATATATCTAAAGAAGTTTACAAATTTACCATTAGCAAAGAAGAGATAAGTAGAAAAAAAAGTAAATGTCATGTGTCTTCAGTCAGTCAGTCGTCCGTCAGTCATTATTTTGTTAGCTGTCAAACGAAATCGCCCAGTTTTTAATCTTTTCTTATGTTTTTCCATTGATAACAATAAATTTGTAATACTTTTATGATGTAAATCGAAACCAATAAATTCTGGTTACTTTAGATGTGATGGCTATATTTGAGAAGGAGTCTCATTCCAAAGTTACATTAGATGACACAGAAAAACTTATTTGTATCATTGAAAAA
>JALPQI010010715.1:0-37749 GCA_025490895.1 Thaumatotibia leucotreta
GTAGATAAAAATAACAATTGTGTCTATTAAGGACTAAAAGCTTTATTTTTAGACTTATCCTATAAAGGTGCGATATTTCCAGATTTTCCTCGACCTTAACCCTATATGAGAACGTGAAATTTTTCAACGCGCGACTCGTATCTTTTGGGCCACCCGCACTCATCCAACCGTGATTTTTATATCCTGACGCATCCTTCTACGGCCGCCATATTGAAATTCCTTTCTTCTCCCATCACGCAAATATACCCTTTAACGCACTTGTAATACAGCCAAACCTGAAGCATAATAGAAAAGGGACTCCTCGCGTTAAGTAATAAAGCGGTTTTTAGGTTAACCCTGCTGTATAGAAATCCTATTGTCAGGCTCAATAGAGCCTGTTTCGGGTTGGGATGATGCGTCGCGTCAGTTTTTTTACCTGTCAAACCTTGGGCATTAATCAGAGGACATTTTTTCGTTTATTTTCAAGCGTGACTTATTATTTATTAGGTCGCTTGACGTCTAGTGGGGCGTTGGAGCAATCAAATATCTTTTGGAGTATAACTAATGTATACTGTACGTTTACTGATTCAAATAAAAACAAAACTCGTAATACGACTTGCGTTATAGCAACAATATGATTAGACATTCCGGTTTTCTACTATCAATCAACACTTCATACTTTTTAGAGATCATAATAGCAAATTTAAATATTAGATGTCATATACCGAAAAATACCTATTTACCAACGCTGGAGGTTGGATTCAACTCATTTTTTTATTAGACATCAGCCAGCGTTGATGAACTCGGTATTTTTTCATTGGTATATGACATATAATTTTTAAAATACACAATACATACATAAAAAACTCAAAAATAAAAACAACTTGAGTTTGTTTCACAAATCAATTTATACAAGAAACAAATATAATAGACTTGATATTTAGTTCGCGGTTACCATTGATAGTTCGTGGCTACCGAAAATCTATTATTTATTATTATTTATTATTTATTGAATTATTAAAACAGTTGACAAATATTAAAATTATCACAGGCCCTGCAAAAGGTAGCTGGTGAGCTTAAGTATGGCTAACCTACAATTTTATACTCTAACAGAAATTATATATACCGTGATGTTCGTGAGCCGTGTGGCCACGGCAAGAATACATTTGATACCACCCCGACTCTTCCCGCGAGTGTCGTAAGAGTCGACTACGGGATTGAAGTGTCACTGATCAGCCTTTGATTTGATTGATGATGGGCAGTAGCGTTACATAGTGGATACACTACTGCGATTGCCAATCCGTTTGCCCGGCGATTATGGACAATTTACCACCTAATGCGTCTATACTCATAGTTAGGACAATAGGAGAGGCGTAGGCTATCTCAGTCTAACTCAGTCCACTGCGTCACATCACATCACATCACACATCACACATGATGTGTGATGTGATGTGTTCGTGACAGCGTAAGGGACAAGAGGACGGCAGGTACACTCAACCAATCTGAACACTAGGCCACTCAGGCACCATGTCAAAGTAATCTTATCAATCAGATTGTAAGACACTTCAACATACTTTTAATTTGACATGGTTCTAAAGTGGTCTAGGGCTCTAGGGTTCCAATTACCGTACCTTGGCCGATTTGGATGCGATTAATATAGTAATCCAAACATAACTGTGATAAGTAAAGCAAAGTACATTTTAAAATCAGAGAAATGAAATACCTACGAACACGATCGATATCACGTTATCAAAGTCGAACGGTTTCATAAACGCTTTTGATAATATGACCTTTGATTGTGAAGGATAGAATGGCCATGACCTGCATTTCTGTGGGATAGCTTTGGTAATGTTGCCAGCCGTATTTATATTTAGTAGCATATTTTATACAATTTAAACATTTCATTCTCATTCAAAAGTCCTGTCTAGCAGTGACGCGTATGCCGTTAATTCGACAATGTCCAAAATATGATCATTGACTCAATTTTTGTATAGTTTGCCGTACCAGAACTATACCACGGAGGGTTGAACATGACCATCCCTTAATTTTGTTGAAAGGTTAAGACGGAGGTTAGGTATTAATTTTGATCTTTCTTTTCTTTGATAGTTTAAGGAAGGTACTTTTTTGCTTAAAAATACAAGGAAGCGCTTACTTACAATCGGGGTAAGGAGGAGATTGTTGCAAGAGAAATTATAATAAAAAATCAGAGTAATTCAAAAGAAAGATATAAGGATCAGTATCGTACTCATTTTGTTATAAACTTTCGCATAGCAATTTGCCAATAATACAATAATAATCTCACCACATTTTATTACATTTTGCGTTCTCAGGTCATTACGTAATACCTAACCTAACATATTACAGGCGTAGGTATTGTTCGTAGCGAAACCTGTACTTGTTAGTATTCGGTCGATTGCGATTATCTTCAATTTCTAAATGAAAATGAAACGAATACGCCTCAGCGGATAATGTATTCAAGCGTAATCTGAATTCGTCTGGAATCCTTTATGTACAAGAAACGTATTTTTCATTTATAATGTATATTTTAGGTAATAAGAGCTCATTACTTCTTTGATGGAGAAATAAGTAATATTTTTTCGCTTTCTCCGAGCTGGTAGGCGTAGGTAGTTACCTGTAATCTGTTTATGTATTAATATGTAGGTTGTATTACGTGTGTGAATGTGTATTATGTATTTAATTATCTATTATTTATATCGTCGCTTGGTACTTACCCCCATCACAAGCCTTAATTGAGCTTTGTGTGAGATGTCCCAAGATATTTATTTGTTCATTTATCCGATATTAAATAATTTTCAAAGTTAACGATAACGTAAAATAAATTATACTCAAACGTTCGAACTATTCTATGGATCTTCTGCAACCTGCAACAGTAGTTCCTTATTATATCTGATCATTCTAGTATCCACACTTAATCTCTTATTACAGCATATGCATGGCCCAACATGCTCGGGCTGCTTTGTAGTGAATTTTGGTTGCCAGCCGACAATATTATCAATAATTCTAGTACATATTCAAGTTTAACTAGAGTTTTATTTATTGCTCAGTGCATATGCTGTATCAGCTATACAAGTGAAGTGTAATTCAATAGCCATCGCTATCTGCGCCCGGATTGCAAGTTAATTTTATTACGGTGAAACCGTAGACGATGTTGTATAATTAGTAATATTACTGTGGGACATATGGGTTAATCGAGACAGGCATTCGAAGCGTTCGTCAGCCAACGCGTGAAGGTGGATTTAGACCAAACGAGCCAAAGCTCATTCTATCTCCCACTCTACGAAATTCGTTCGTTAAGGTGCATACAAAGACAAACATGCGCCTTAACAAAAAACGTCGTCGAAATTCGTTGATTTAGTAGAGTGGGGGATAGAATGAGCATTCGCTCGTTTCTTCTAAATCCAACTTAAGACTTTCAAGAGGTCGCATTACCAATGGTGAATAAATGAATAGGTTCGCTTAGACAAGCATACGTCATAACTCATAATATACAACATCGGTATAAGGCAGTCATATCACACCTCATCAAGCTACTGCTGGGTAACGGCCTGTCCTAACGCCTATGCGTATGGGCGCATTAGGAGGTAAATGCCCATAATCGCCACGCTGGGCAAGCAGATTGGCGATCGCATTATTAGTGTGTCAACTATGCTGCTGCCCATTATAAATTTTCATGATTAGTTCAGACGCCTTAATACCTTAGTCGACTCTTACGACACCCGAAGGAGGAGTTGGGGTGGCGGCAAATGTATTCTTACTGTCGTCACCACGCGGGGATTAGACATAATTGATCGTGATTTGGTCCCCACGATACAAGGCCTGCCTAGTGTGGAGATCACTGTAATGCTTATCAGTGTGCAATGTATTTTTCATCCCACTTGCTGTCTAAGCGCGCCATTGCACATGCGTAGCGGGAGTAATAGAAAAGTGAAATTCCCTAGGGAGTAATAGAAATGTCAGTACGTCATTCAATAATATTTTGTCTTAAAACTTATTTTTTTGTGGTCAAGTGTGATGAAAAACATTGTATGTATCACGGTCGATAAGCGGAATACTAACTCTAATCATTAAAAGCTTCTAACACTTTCGTTAGTAATTCCGTGCTTACCTCCCTTGATGCATAATGTACTATTTTTGGCTATTAAACATATTTTGATTTTTGACTAATCATTGTACGGCAAAATTTCGAACGATGGTAAGTTGGCAACCCGCGAATCTGTACTACTTAACTGATGTCATTTATTCTGTTGTTCTAACTTCTAAAATTGGGCAGTAATTTGGGTTTGGAGACCCCTGAAGGCCGTTCGGCAATTGTTTTTGCAGTAAACTAGAAAACCGTGGAATTACGCCATGCCGACATGGCGTGTTTCCGTCGAATGTCGTTGACACGTCGGACAAAAAACGAACTTGAAGAGTGCGTGAACCTCGCGGTAAAGTGTGACTGTGTTTTTTAAACAACCTAATATGTTTGTTGTAGATATGCATATTAGGGTGGATCACTTTTGTATGGAAAAAAATTTTTTTTCGAATTTCAAAATGGCGGGGTTTCGAAAAGTTTATGTGATGGCAAAATAAAGCTAATGTCGAATATGAGCAAGATTGGACAATTTCAAGTACTGCCGCAAGTCCAATGAAGTATTTTAATATATCGAAAATTTCACTTCATGAAATCGTTGTTATGCGGACTCTATTAACGTACTATACCTCTTATAAAACGTTTTCTGAAAACTAAAATACATTAGTATAAATTAAAAATAAATGATTACTGTATTATTTTAGAAATTTATCAAAGTACCCTCATAATAAGTTGACTTAATTTTAGGATCAATGTTATACTACCAGCATTTTTAATCTTGATCCGCCAACCTCTTGCACTATATTGTTGTTAGTTGTTTTGACTTTCTATTGCTTAATGTAATAATGAGTTTACGTAATCGTTATAAAGGGTGTCCTGTGTTTGGTGCTGGCAAGGAACTACCAAAAAATGCCTTACCGACATACCGTGATATGATGCAACATTTTATTTACGTTTCTAAATCTTCGACAAAACGTTTCCAAGATTTGGTGAAAGAAACGTGTAACATTGTTGCAACCGACATCGAACACATATGGATGAAAGCATCTATACCAATAGTGGAACGACGTACTATCTTAGCAAGAATAAAAGCTTATCACAATAAGTATCGTGATATACTTAAATCATACCAAAGCAGAAAAAATGTCGTGTCCTTCAAAAACAAGCTCAGTAAGTTTCAAAGAGATAGTAACGTGTTGTTTGATATTGCGACTTGTAAGTGCAACTTATTAGAAACCTGTTTCTGTGAGAAAACACGAAGGATACCTAAGAAAGAGATAGAATTTTTGATTGATCAAAGAAGTCACAGAAAAATGGGTATTGGTTCGTTAGATAGAAAATCTACAAAAAAGAACCTGGATGATATTGAAAAACGACGTAAATGGGATTTATATCAGGAAAAATGTAAAATTATAGACAGTCAACCTCAAGAAAAAAAGGCCAGAATTTTACCCAGGCAGAATCAACAAAATACCGAGGAAGTATTATCATCCTCATCCACTGTTTCTGAAAACATTCAACCTACAGATAGTGCTTTTCCCGCTGTGGCTAAAATATTGGATCGATACGGGATCTCAGATCGGGCAGGAGCTTCCATTGTTTCAGCTACTTTGCAAGACTTGGGCTTCATAAATGAGAACGACACAGTGAATGTAATCGATCAAAACAAGATTCGTCGAGCCCGTGCAAATACTAGGAACTTAGTGACACAAAGTATTCCTGACTGTGACGACTCCTTCATTTGTATTTCATTTGACGGACGCAAAGACAAGACAATGGTTATTAACGATGGTCGAAGGAGAATTGTAACGGAAGAGCACATAACTTTGCTGCTAGAACCCGGATCCCAGTACATTGGCCACATAACACCTGATGCATGTGATGCAAAAACAATCGCAACCAACTTACATTCCTACTTACAAGTAAAACCCTTGAACATAAAACAAATTGTAGCGGTTGGATGTGATGGCACTGCAGTTAATACTGGGGTGAGAGGAGGAATTATCAGGATACTTGAAAACAAATTTGAACGGCCTCTTCAATGGTTAGTTTGCCAGCTACATGCCAATGAGTTACCTTTGAGACATCTTTTTCAACATCTTGATGGCACAACTACAGGTCCCAGAAGTTTTACTGGCAAAATAGGAAAAGCATTAAATAACTGCGAACAACTTCCTGTCACTCAATTTGCTGCTATAGAATGCCAACTTCCCGATATTACTAAGACCCGCACCGATCTCAGTACAGACCAATTATACCTTCTCGAAATCTGTCGTGCAATCCATCAAGGCACCTGTGACGAAAACTTGGCTAAGCGAAATACAGGGAAGATTTGTCATTCAAGATGGCTGACAACTGCTAACAGGATACTCAGGCTTTATATATCAACCGAAGCTGTGTCAACAAACCTGTTAATTCTGACGCATTTTGTGTTGAAAGTATACGCTCCAATGTGGTTCAATATAAAAACCCAACCTGCATGTATTAATGGAGCCAAACACTTACACGAAACAATTAAGCTGACACGATACCTTCCGAACAATCTTAAGAAAGTGATTGATCCTGTAATTCAACGCAATGGATATTTCGGCCATGGTGAAAATATTTTAATAGCCATGTTAGCTGATAATAGATTCCATGTCCGAGCGTTGGCTCTTAAGCGAATCATCAAATCCAGAGAAAACTCTTCAGAATCTGAGTCTACCAGAGTATTTGGATTGCCAAAGTTTAACTTCAGAGCCGAAGAATATTACGATTTGATTGATTGGAAACAGGTATCTGAACCACCAGTGACGAAACAGTTCGAGACAGATATTATTTCCCAGTGCCTTACTGATCTGAAATTAGTCGAAATTAAAATTTTGCCCAAGTTCAGTTTGATGCCCTGCCACACTCAAGCTACTGAAAGGTGCATAAAAATAGTGACCGAATCTTGTACTGCTGTATGTGGACTAGAGAAACGAGAGGGGTGGATACAAAATAAGCTTGATTCTTGTCGCGTAATGCCTGTATTTAATACGAAAAAAGACTTCAAAATTGCGTAATTGTACTTTATATTTCAGATTAAATGTAACTTGCAAATTGATAGCTACGTGTTTGTTTTGTATTTGATTTTGTATTTTTGATATTAAAATTTTATAAAAAGTCAATAAAATGTGTCATTTCATTAAGAAATATATGTTTTCCTACAAAAATTTAAAACACAATTTTAATTTTTTTGACAATATTTCAGAGGGCTTGCGGCAGTACTTCTACTTATAATTTCGAAAAGTGTCCATACAATAATTTAATTATGATTCCCTAGACTATCTTTTTACAACCCCGCCTTAAGCAAAATCGTAGAATTTTTTTTTCGATCCACCCTAATGCATATAAGATTTGTAAGTTTAATCAGCGAATTTGTCGAGCGTCTGGTGGCGCAGGGACGAGTCGAGGGCACCCGACGAGGATGTTCACCGATGAGGTGGACAGACGGAGTGAAGGCCACCGTGGATGCTCCACTGCATAAATGCACCAGAAGCGCGGCAGTTCGCAAGGAATGGCGTCGGATAGTACATCAGGCAACACAACCTACGTGACGGTCACGACTACTCTGTGAGGAGGGTAACGCCAAAGAAGAAGAAGTTTAATCAGGCCTGTCCAACTAGCGCGTTCGGTTCGAACTGTCAGAGCCACCCCGGGGAGGCCAAAAGTAGGGCCTCACGGCAAGCGGTGACGCACGTCGCGCACTCACGAATGATGTTCGTCGAATATCTACGTATTAATTCGCCCTCTGTCAGAGAATTGATTATAACAACGAATAATAAAAAAATATTTAAAAAGATAGTAATTCAATATTAAGATTATGTATACAGTGTGTGGCCTACAACCGGGGTGAAAATTTAAACGGTGCATTAATAAGCTGATCAACAACAATTTCCACAAATTGTGATTAAAAAAAAACTTTTTATTTTTATTTTTTGTTCGTGTATTTTTCATTATTATGGGTTAATTTACTTGAATTAAATGTTATCAATAACTTATCATTTTTGAATCATTGAAAAATGTATTTTTTTTTAAAACCGTAACAAATATGTGTGAAAATAAAAACAAAATTATTGTTATGACTTCGTACCTGGTATACTATCAAGATGTCTTGCGACTGACAAGCTACGACATCGTGATGCCAAGATCCAGTACTAAAGGTCCATAGCTTTGAATGACAATATCTCCGAACTTAACCACTTTGAAACACCGGAACCTTTACAGGATTATTGCCGATAGTCTAAGGAGTCACTCATTTCATTTTTCTCCCGTGTTAAAGGCCACACACTGTATAATCATTATTTTAAAGGAAGGAACCTTATTTTTCAAAGTTACGCGATAGAAAGAGAGCACACTTGCGATGCGTTGCGCGGTGGGAATTTGAACTTAATAGTTTCGTAGAAAGAGTAATTATTTCTTTAAACGGGTTTTGGAGATTGTTTTCTGTACTGGTACTAATATGTACCTATCCTATGGTTTAATCTTTTAAGCCAATGAAGGATGTATCCGCATATCCTAATGTCTATAGAAAATGTCAGTTTAGTATGGGACCGTGTCCACCTTTCCACACGCGTACGCATGCTTATGCGTTTCATACTAAACGGCCAATTTCGTTAGACAAAATGAGTAAGCATGCTGATAAATGTGTCTTCACCCTTACCATGAGTTGCCGCCGCGTTAACGCAAACTTACTTTCTATCCATCCTGCTCGTATTCGTGTATTGGTGCGAGCGAGTCGGATAGAAAGTAAGTCCGCATTAACAACGCAGCGACTGCTCATGACACGGCAATTGTTCCGTCAACGATCACAACGTAATATTTCAGTAATTCATGGATGTAGATCTGGCCATTCTGACTTATACACTAACTAAAATCTAGTTCTCTCTTCTTCCACTCTTTGCCGTGTGGTGACGGCAGTAAGAATACATTTGTCACCACCCCAACTCCTCCTGCGGCTGTCGTAAGAGTTGATAAAAGATTGATGATGGGCAGCAGCGTCATTATAGTGGACACATTACTGCGCTCGCCAATCCGCTTGCCCAGCGTGGCGTTTATGGGCATTTACCTCCTAATGCGTCTATACGCGTAGTTAATAGGAGAGGCCTACGTCCAGCAGTGGACTACCATAGGCTGCTGATGTGATGTGTGATGTAAAATCTAGTATTAACTATCATAATATATCATATGACCACGGTACCAACATGGAATTTGCACACCCCTATCAAAAAGAATAGGACGTTCTAATAATTTTGTAACTGCCCTGTTTATACACAGTGTAACAGTTCTTATGCAGTATTTGACGTAACAACAGTTCACACGATTGATACCTCAGTTAAGGTAAGCCACGTGAGTTGCGACTTGTGCAATTGGCTGAGACAATGGTAGCGTGGGAGTTTATCTAGTAACATATTTTACATACACACGTATACAATGTGTTACAGGTTCTAGACAAATATAGAAAATTCGATATTCGGTAGTGAGGATCGATTTCTGATTATTTGTTTAATGGCATATCTGTACATAAGTAATGTGATCTGGAGAATTTTAGATTATAAATCACTGCATCGTTGATGGACATAAAAATAAACCAGAATAAAAAACTACTAGGTAATGTATATGACACTGATTGTACATACTATTATTTTCTTCAAATTATGACTACGCGCGGAGGACCTATGTCTCGATTATCAGGCACTGTTATTATGTCTCACGAATTTTTAAATTCAATTATGTATGATGTAGGCAACCTCTGTTCAGTGGCGGGAGTCACTCTGTATAACTTGTATACCGTCTTATATCTATAACCAAAATTGGCACTCGTATTACTAATTGTCTGGGGTTATGGAATGTGATTACACAAATGTTACACCGATACAAACAAATGTAAATACAAATATATGTATATACAGTCCATGTTACCTTAATAAACATATATGAAGTTCTTCATCAGTGTTGCAATAAGTACCTGAAAACAAAAAATATTTACAGTTAAAAATTACGTTAATTTGAATTTGTTGACTGAAATGTTAATAAGACAAGAGTTTTCAGCTGATCTAAGGTTTAAATGTTTGCTCACACATTATTTTATGTATACTTAACCTCTCATTAGCCGATGTATTGGTTGTCCCTATCGGTCCTATGCACAAATCGATACGACAGAGAGGGACAAACAATACTTATCGGTCGGTTAAGTTCGAGACGTTTATGTATAAGGGGATTAGTACGTATTTATTTATTGTAAAAATAGTATGACCATGGTCAAGGTGGCTATTCGACGCACTTATGTGTTAAATTGTATTGTAACATTGCATATGTGATATGTTTTAATTAATATGATGAACAAAATGACGACCCAGACAGGGCCCCAATATTATACATATACATATAAAACCAGGGACGATATGTACTCGTATCAGTATTCAACTAGTTACGCTATGTAGCCATCATTGTA
Source organism: Thaumatotibia leucotreta (assembly GCA_025490895.1). Classification (NCBI taxonomy): domain Eukaryota; kingdom Metazoa; phylum Arthropoda; class Insecta; order Lepidoptera; family Tortricidae; genus Thaumatotibia; species Thaumatotibia leucotreta. The sequence goes on from JALPQI010010715.1 coordinate 10,548, forward strand.
GTAATGACATCATCCGAGGCGCTTGAACTTTTTCAGATGATTTACCTCGTGACTAGACAGTTTGGGAACCGACTAACGAGCTGGAACCGACATTTTGACAATACCTGTGTCACCTCTGTGCTTACCATGATCTGCAGCTACATTATTATGGAAAAAAAAAGAAAAAATATTTTTTTTTCATTTCTTTTTTTTACGCCTTATGGCATACCTATATTCCGCCTGTTGTATCTGTATTTTTTTACCGTGCAATAAAGTTTAAATAAATAAATACAAGAGGAAGGCTTTACGCAATATTGTACCCGTGTAAATCCGATGCTTGTCGCTAGTTATCAATAAATCCAAATCAGGAATAAAGAATTGCACTTATCGGTGCAACGGTGCAATTTTAGCATCACAAAGAACAGGGCGGGCTGTCACTCGCCATTGTTTAAGGCGCACGTAATTTAAATATTCCATCGCAGACGGGTTTGGGTCGTTGTTTTTCGTTCGAAATTTGAACGCTTCGAATGTGTAGACAGTTTTAGTACCTACGGGATCATCTATTGAACATGTCAAGACGATTATTATAAATTAACGAATATTAATGAATGTCACATTCAGAACTCAACATAAAAAAGCCTTGAAACTTCTATGTAGAGCAAAGTTTTCACAATCAATAGGTAGCGTAGAGTGTTTTAAATTAATCTATTTATTAGATGATTAGTAGTAAATTAGTCATTCAGTTTTAGTGCAATTTTTCTACCATAAAGCAGTGTAATGTCCTGTATGCTTAGCACATGATTATATGTCAGCATGTCGCCGCGAGATAGATTTTCCATCGTTCACTAACTATATGAATAAAAGAGGGACGGATAGGTAGTCTATATCGCGGCGACATATTGTCGCACTCATCCGGTGCTAAGCCTACTGGTATTTTTTTTAGATTAAACCGTGTTTAGGAACTAAACACTAAAAATAATAACTTGCTTAAGACACAATAACCCCAACAAAGCAGTTACCGAATAGTCTGAGTTCGCCCTATTTAAAGTTCTATACTTCTGACTTTGTCCATTAGTGTTAGACAAAGAGAAATGGATAAAGTCAGAATTATGGACATTATGTGTAAAATAAAGCTAACAGACATCCTTTCCCGCTAAATAAAGCTAACAGAGATCAATTGAAATGGAGATGAACTGGACAGGGGACATGTGCTTCGTGGACAAAATAAGAAATGGAGCAAGAAGGTGACAGTTTGGTACCCAAGGGATGGAAGAAGGTCGCCAAACAAGAAGATGGGAAGATGACTTTAAAATAACATTAGGACCCCTATAGATAAGAAGAGCGGCAGACAGCAGTGGAAAGAGCTGGAGGAACCGAACCGAAATAATAGACATCTTGTAATTGTGTTATGATGTAATAATACGACTTATTATTTTTACTTTATAGTAGAGTAAGACTTATGAATACAAAATATCAAACCAAGATTAAGTAGGTAGTAAAAAAATGTTACGGTGGTTATTCAATTAATAAACATGTTTATTATTAAATCGTTATGGCAACTACATCTGCTGACATATTATGATTCACGTCATAACACATTCAGAAACAAAGAGAACGCAACAGAACAGATCATCAAACAAAGACACCCGATATCTGCACATCACTAATTCCTTATTAAAAACAAATGTACATCCAATGTTCAAATAATTAATATTTTGTCGACACGTGCAATCCTCTTCAAATCAAAAATTAACGTTTCTTATTTTCATGACATTAAGATTTAATTTCGAACAATAAATACGGAAGAAATAAATGAATCACATTGTTTTTTGCGTTTTAAATGAGCCGCATAACAGCTTACATAAAATTACACGATATCATGCATCAGTAAACTGGACTTTGTGCAGTACAAAATAAAGACGTTGCAACTGAGCAAAGCAGGCGAGATACGAGGATGCTAAAGCAAGCAGGGTTATGTTAAACAGCCTTTGTGAGTACGACAAAGACGATACGCGTATTGTGTGACCGATTCATTACGCCTACATCACGTACGACAGTTATTTGGACTTGTGGACTAATTTTGAGGTTATACAAAAAACTATGGTGATAGTACCTACGTATTCAAGATCATCATGTTTTTGGAACTGCTTACTTACATCTGATGAGTCCTGGTTCCCCAAGTAACCAACCCACAGGCGGTAGCTAAGTTGCTCTAAAACTCTAAAAAATACACGTACAAAACAAACTTAGTCATGTGTGTTTGAATAAATGAGCCATAATATAATTAATTAAAGCAGAAACTACGGTACGTAAATATATTGGGTAGGTGGACCGTAGTCGATTAAAACCATAATTAAATGTGTGAGAGGAAAATTTTATGCTTAAAATCTAAAGCAATTCTCAACTTTTCAACTATAAATGAGATAAACCTATGTCATTTAAAACTACAATATATCAATACGATCTTAATTCATATTATTATAGTACTCACCTGCAATCAAATAATACGATAAATGGGTTAAAATTATTTTCGTTGTCTTATTTTGTGTCCCTAAAAAACGTGACGCAGTGGTGATTTTTGTATGAGAAGATGTTTTGTTTTTAATTTCTGATGTATGGATTAAAATCTAGCGTGAAAAAGAAAAACAAGTGCACTGATTTTTTTTATACACTGAGTTGAAACAGCAACTAAAAGCGTGACAGAGATATGAAACAAGACAACGAAAAGAATTTTGACCCAATTATATAAATTTATTTCCATTATTAAAATAAAGCATAGTAATAGTACTAATTCAATTTCACGAAATATCAGCGTGCCTCTATTTGCGTCGACAAATATCAAAAAGATTCTTTATTCGACTTAATTCATTATTAGATATTGCAATTTGGTTAAACCAGGCCTTAATCCGACGTAAAAAATTTAAATACTTGTATTTCGTTCTCGGACAAAAGCGTTTTCTATCGCGATAATGAACCCTTAACCGCCTTCACCAGACGAAACCAGGATTTCGTACAATTTACGTCATATTGCTTAAAATCCGCTATAAATAGATAAAACGGAACCCTAACAATGGGTTTAACCCTCTGCCTGCGACAGCACCCCCGTCACGGCCGCTTGACGGACCGATTGTTATTTAAATGTTCTTCCTTGAATTTAGAACGGGTTAGGGTTGTTTGGCTAGTTTCGGTTTAGGCCGAAGTTTTCGGAAAATGGTTTCTGTTTGGATTGTTAGATGAGTGATGTAAAGGCGCGTTCAATATAAACTTTGAGTATAACTGAGTTTCCAAAAAAATATAGTCACTAAAAGCTAAACTGTACCTACGAGCATATCAGTGCAAGATATGAAATGAAAATGAAATGAAATGTTTATTGAGACAAGAGAAAAAAAAATACATTAACACTTTATACAGTGGTTCCCAAACTAGGCCGAGCCTGTATCTTGGGAACCAGTGAGAGATAACAAATGTCTTTTATGTTTAAACATTGTTTTAAGTACAATAAAATGAGGTGACATGTGGTCAATAAAAAATGTAAAAAGCCAAATAAAATAAAGAACAGTAACTAGTATTCAGAATGCATGCAAAATTAGAAAAATAAAAGCTATGTAATGTTATAGAATGTAAGTTACTCAAAAGCTAGCGATTTAATGGCAAACTCATAGAAGCGATAAGGATATAGAAAGAAAAATGTTTTAATGTATATATTTCTTGGCTTAAAAAGGAATTAGTCGATGAATCTCCTGTGGCACCGAATTTATAAGCTGCCAAAAAGAAGACGCATAATGTATGTCGTTCGTCTTCGTTGCGTCGATAATAAAATGATTAGCATAATAATTGAATTCCGTTCGATCAAGGAACATACTGGGATATATGTAAACCACCAGGCACCAGTAGTAGGTATACATTACATATTGATAGAAGTAAAGGAAAAATGGGTTAATCCACTACACTAAATACCTATAAATCAAAAACCTCACAGTGGCCATCTCACTATTCAATACTCTAATAAGAGTAGTGAAGTTACTGTTTAGTTTTATCAGTTTGTAAAAACAATTGTTGAGTTGATCAAAACTAGAAATAAAAAAAAACATAAAGGCATAGAGCGTCATAACCCTTAAACGCATACTATAGTAAAAACGCCGATTGAAGTAGCATAAGTGATGACGATGATGATGATGAAGTCCTACTCATAATTAAGAGAGTTGGGCAAAAAGTAATATGATTACTCCTTCCGATTACTTTTGTGTAGTGCCTCTGTAAATTACATGTGTATGTGTACTTTGTAATCTTTTAAGAGTGAAGGTAACCGGTAGCAGTTTCGGCTAGACCGGCACAACACTAGCGAGATTCGAGATATACTCACGTGACTTGTGTGAGACAGGTCACAAAGGACGGGTGTCTGTGAGTCTCACGGGACTTGCAAATCACATTCGCTGCTCGAAATACTCATGCATTCCTTGATTGCTTCTCGATTTGCCGTCCTATATTTTGAGGATGCAATTACTTTCACACGCTTTAAGTCGATTAATCAATGACGTAGATAACAGTAAAAGGACTAGCGACATTGTCTAGCAGAGCACAAAATATAATACATTAGTTATTAACAGACTTCAAAAAAGGAGGTTCTCGATTTAATTGTTTCTTTTTTGTACAATCGACGTAATCAATGATACAATTACCAAGACACTGCACAGAAGTATAACCTATTAATATAATATTAAGATAGGTCCAAGTGAAGGGTCAACGGAAAGAACATGTCTAGACAATTCAAATTACAGAAGGAAAAAACACCTTACTTTGAACATAATAAGATGTGAATTTGCCCTGATTTTTTTAAGCACTGGACATGTTTTTTCCTTGGCCCTTCAAGTGCAAAAATAAGGCATTAAATAGAATAGGTTTACCGCTTATGTTGATGAATAATAGTTAAACATATCGTACCTATGTATTATTAAAAATAGATCCTTATGTCTCTTGTGTCAATATAATAAATCTAGTCAAGTTGGGTACGTGAAACTGCTGGGAAATTGAAACACTTGATACATTTACTACCCAAAATCGGTCTGTGGTAAAATATATTTCACTTTAGGGTATCTGAAATATGATTCACATATTTACTAATAAAACACGTTTACGTTACGTACTATAAAATACGTTTCATTGGCCGTATTATATGATAGTATTTCATAAATATTTCCTCTATGAACCTTAAGTATGTAATAACGTATTATTTTCCAAGTGTTTATCAGCCACATCCGGACCATCAAAGGTTATAGCCATCAGTCAATCAAGACGCATATGATGGTCTCAAGTGCTATTTACACTTTTGAGTGTATCGAGAACTACCAGTTACGCTGCAATATGGCCTGTGTTTATTCGAAAATTCATTTGATTATCGTCATTTTCATTACAGGTTAACTATTGAAAGGAATCATCATCATCAGCCTATGTTAGTCCACTGCTGGACGTAGGCCTCTCCTATTAACTATGCGTGTAGACGCATTAGGAGGTAAATGCCCATAATTGCCACGCTGGGCAAGCGGATTGGCGATCGCAGTAATGTGTCCACTATGATGACGCTGCTGCCCATCATCAATCTTGTAGAATGGTCAGTGACACTTCAATCCCTTAGTCGATTCTTACGACACCCGCAGGAGGAGTTGGTGTGGTGATAAATGTATTCTTACTGCCGTCACCACACCGCATTTGATAGGAATATAAGAAAACAATTGTGAATTGTGATTTCTCAGCGATAAATGTAATTTTGGTGGCAATGCCGCTATAATGCTGAGCAGTCCAGAGTTTCTTGCAGCAACTAACAGTAACAAAAAAATAATGAATCGTATTTTTTTTCCTTCAATAAAGAATAATATTAAGCACTTGTATATTTTGAAGCCGATGATGAACAAACTATTAATTATGCGCAAAATTATTTTTTACAGAATTTGACCTAACTTTTACATAAAATTATTTTCTTAGGTATGTTTTGGTAAACTTTGTCGGGATACTGTTCCCTTCCCGCCGATATAATTAATACAGCGAAGGTGACTTCAAGCATTCGCAACGCAATTTCATAGTAATGGCAGTACGCATTGTAATATTTTTGGGCACCCATAGTACACCGTGTATGTATGTTGTTCGCTCAGATGTATCTGAGGGCAAATTTTTCTACATCAGTCACTTACATCTCTAATTCGTCATACAGATTCGTGAAATCGAGAATAAATAAATCGGATGTGCATCATTCCTTCACAAGAAACTGCAACTATTCTAAAGCATCTAACACGCCAAAGACGTTCATATTTAGACCAGGCCATGTGTTTATCCCTTGCCCTTAACCCTCCGGAAACGACGGCTATTTCAGTCAGTTAAAATAAATTGAACAGTCCCAAGTTTACGATCGCTGTTGACGCAGTTGAAAACAACGGTTTCGAATTTAACGCGTTTTCGGATAAACCGTAGTCTTAACTGAAAAAAAAAACCATATAAGTGAGAATATACTCTCCTGCGTCATTATTTCATTAGCTCAAGGGTACATAAAGACTGATAAACACGAAATTAAAAATGTATAACCGACTATAATCGATTTCTCTAAAAACCCATCATCAGACCCCGACAGACCGGGGTAATAATTGGGTCAAAATTGTTTTCGTTGTCTTATTTTGTGTCCCTAAAAAATGTGACACAGTTGTGATTTTTGTATAAGATGATGTTTTATTTCCAATTTTTGATGTATGGATTAAAATCTAGCCTGGAAATGAAATACAAGTGCACCGGATTTTTTTTTTATACTGAGTCGAAACAGCAACTAAAAGCGTGACAGAGTGGTATGAAACAAGCCAACGAAAAGAATTTTGACCAATTTACCCGACCTAATAAAAAAATGGAAAAGGGGTTCGCTGTTCTCAGGGACGTCGGTGACATACAAACAAGAAAAGACCGTCGAATTGAGAACGTCTTCTTTTTTGAAGTCGGTTAAAATTAAGATAACAGTGAAAAATAGTAGGCACAAAGCCAATTACTTCTGCTATGGCGTCTTTTCAACTAGCTCCCGTTTGAGCATAGATACAATTTCTTTGACTATTAGAAATTCAATCCTAGTATCGAATGGCTCAAAGCATTGAGTGAGCATTCTCTGTAGGTATCCCAGCTGTGTTCGCAGGATCGGATTACTATGAGTTGTACTTACCACAAGAAGGTTGACATAGTGGATGGATCAGTGTACCAGTTCGTTCACAGACACGCGTGATGATGGAATCATTTAATCAATCTTATGTTTAATTGTTTTGTTGTTGCTTCTTATGTTTTATGTGGCCGTGTGGTGACGGCAGTAAGAATACATTTGTCACCACCCCAACTGCTCCTGCGGGTGTCGTAAAAGTCGACTAAGGGATTGAAGTGTCACTGACCATTACTTGACAAAAGATTGATGATGGGCAGCAGCGTCATCATAGTGGACACATTACTGCGATCGCCAATCAGCTTGCCCAGCGTGGCGATTATGGGCATTTACCTCCTAATGCGTCTGCGTCTATACGCATCGCATAGTTAATAGGAGAGGCTTACGTCCAGCAGTGTACTATCATAGGCTGATGATGATGATGATGATAATGATGTTTAATTTACCATGAACGTTGTGTCGATCAATGAACGCGTTGCAAGATTCGACTGTTTTGAAAATGAGTAAGGGAGTACCGTCGAGTCCCGTCTCTTCGCCTAGAATACCCTAGTGTAAAAAGTTGAAGTTTCCGCATTAATTTTAAGGTACGCAGCACAAAAAATGACTAAATAGCAAGTAAATACGACATGTTTTTCATACTTGCCACATAGTAATTTTCTGCGCTGCGTACCCTAACTTCGCTAGCTGACTGTTTCTCTTAAAAATAAGTCGGAAACTTCAACTTTTCATGCTAGGCGAAGATACGATAATCGACGATACCAATAATAATATATTGTATTGCGATGGAATGTTAGAGAAGGTACATAATTGAGTATAGGAATATATTTAATCTACGTATACGAACTCAAATGGATTTCACTGCCTTTAACAAACGTTTTATTTTCAAGGTACTTATACGATTTTGTATAGACAGTTTTGTATGTCTATTAAACAGTAGACAAAGTCGTCTTAATTGTAATTAGCTGTAAAACAAGTACTTTTAACATGTTAATGTTAAATGTAATCAAATCAAATGTATTCAAACAACATATTTAGAAGCCTTAATATTCAATGAATCCAATCACAATTTACAGCTATTTTGGTAACACGAAAATTACTTTGTTTACGAACGATAATTGAGAACTGTCGATGTACCTAGTTATCTAGAAGGATACGGAAAATTATGAAATAAGGGGATTAAAGATATTTATAATTTTAAGGAAGACATGAGGAAAACCATTGCCAATTAATCTCTCCAATGGAACATTGATTGCATTTGCAGATGATACTGCACTGATTTTTTCCGGAGATTCATGGGAAGACGCCTTTGATAAAGCGCAGTTAGGATTTAACAAAGTTAAGAAATGGTTAACTAGTAATTCGTTGTCTCTAAATGTAGAAAAAACAAAGTACCTGGTTTTCTCAATCACGGCTAGTAGCACCAAATTCCTGAATAATAAATTTATCACTGCCCATAATCACAAATGTAACAGTGTACAAAACTGCAACTGTCCAAGGTTACATAGAGATGATACAGTTAAGTACTTAGGCGTTGTTCTGGACAACAAGCTGAATTTCCAATCACACATAAATGTCCTTACTAATAAAGTGCGTCAGTTAGTATATGTCTTCAAGCAACTGCGAAATGTTGCTAGCCCTCAAGTCATAACTATGGTTTATTATGCTTTGGCACAGTCACTTATAGGGTACTGCATACTCACATGGGGAGGTGCTGCAAAAAGCCACCTCATTAAAATCGAAAGAGCACAACGAGCACTTCTAAAAGTGAGTTACTGTAAACCATATCGATACCCAACAGAGGATCTATACAAACTGTGTAAAGTCCTTACAGTTCGACAATTATTCATCATGCAAATAGTTTTAAAAAAGCATACTGATTCTCTTCCCCCTATTGAGCCGACTACCAGTACCACTATGCATCGAAAACGTAGGAGTAAACGTAAAATACAGATACCGCGTAGTGTTATCTGCAGGACTGCTTTTAGTAGAAGATTTTATTACTTTCTTGGCAGTTTTTTGTATAGCAAGTTAAATGACTCTCTAAACCTCCTTCACCTGAATAAGTATGCTTGCAAACAAGCCGTGAAGAACTGGCTACTAAATCAAAATTACTCTCATACCGAAAGCCTCTTACATCCTATTTCATAAGTATCTACGAGCACTTTTTATACTGACAATTTTAATACAAGTAAACACACACCCATATACACACACACACACACACCCATATATACACACACACACACACACACACATATTAACACCTACACACAACACTCAATTAAAAAACTATTATATACTTTCCCCTTGTCTAACTGCCCTAGTTGTACATTTTATCAAAATTACCTTCGTGTACTAGATATGAATTATAGTCAAATGGAAGGAAACTGATACTTATAGCACAGGCTCTGCCTATTTTAAGTATCAGTGACAGATATTTAGACAACATACCTATGTATTTAGTCCATAAACTTGCATGTAACCATCATTGTAACCCTGATTTATGAAATAAATTATTATTATTATTATTATAATTTCTCAGAACCGAAACCCAATAAAACACAAAGAAAATCAAACCAAAACGGGACTTCTGATAAATTTGCTTGTAGGGTATTTGGCTAACATGTACCTAATGTAATCGAAATTATTTTTTTATTATCTTTTAAAAATGGTATAGTGGCAAACAAGCAGATGGTCCGCATGATGGTATGCAGATACAGACGATGAACTTATTCAACACCTTCAGGCCTAGCCAAGATGTCATTCTGCAATCGTATACGATAAGCGATAAGTCATGTACTTAATGATGTATAGAAATGGTCATGTGACTTTTCGTACCAATTTGTCATTCTCATACATTTATGACTTATCCATTATAGTAAACGGCATTTTGGGTAGGCCTGCAGAGGAAAATTATTTTACATAAAATTATATGTATTATAAATACATATTTTTTGTAAGCTGCATCCAAACCGGTTGTGGGTTCCAAATCCGGCTTCTACCATATGAAGTTTTCGGCACTTCTTGTAAAGTTTCAGTCTCACGTAAATGAATTCAGTAACTTACCTGAAACAAAACAATAATAATTTAAGATATTGATCAGTTTCAGATAAGTTACTGATTAGGACCATGTTTACTTATACATGAATAGATTGATATTTAACTATGTATATATAAAACCGACCGAAATAAAAAAAGTTTTCCCGCACTAGTTAGGAAAGGTACTATTTCGATTTCATTACCGCGAAATATGTATAAAAAATAATCATTTCCAGACTACCTAGGCATACAAAATGATAATTACAAATACACCTCATATAACTATGTCGATCAATAATCAAGTAAAGGTATTCTGTTATTTTGTAATTCAGCGGATGTTCATTTATTAGGATCCAAGAATAAATACGCAAATTGTTACCCATATGTGTATACTGTGTATAGTAGGTATGTCAAGTATTTTGACCTCACCTGGGGAACTTGTACCTCGAAAAAAATAACCTAAAATTGTTTCCATACAACGTCAATGACCCGGAAAGTGGCAAAAAATACCTAACGTCTGAACGATAAAGCGACCTAAGTCAAAAAGATAATGTATTCAACGTCTCGGTTGGCAGGCAGTATTTCGTGCCTTTTACTAAATGCACACGATTCAGAAGTACCTACACCTACGCATGGAGTAACATATATATAGCTGGCCGTGTGGTGACGGCAGTAAGAATACATTTGCCACCACCCCAACTCCTCCTGCGGGTGTCGTAAGAGTCGACTAAGGGATTGAAGTGTCACTGACCATTATTTGATAAAAGATGGATGATGGGCAGCATTGTCATCATAGTGGACACATTACTGCGATCGCCAATGCGCTTGCCCAGCGTGGCGATTATGGGCATTTACCTCCTAATGCGTCCAAACGCATAGTTAATCGGAGAGCCCTACTACGTCCAGCAGTGGACTATCATAGGCTGATGAAGTAAGTAAGTAATATATTTAGTTTTTTTTCTATGTATTTCAGTATCGATTATATGATATACAGAGTGTTTTCAAATAAGTTACCGATACCTTAAGGTATTCAATGCATGTTATCATGAAGATAACGAACAACTTTCCTTACGGAACTCGTATCGACATTTTGGAAAAAACACGGTGAAATGATCAGTCGGTGGGAGCCCTGTATGGAAAGGCGATTTTTTTTATCAAGATTTCGATAAGAGTCCCAAAGAGAAAGTTATTCGTTATCATAGATGCATATCGGTAACCAATTTGAAAACGCTTGGTACCTACAACATAAAAAGCCTTAATTGAAAGCTCAATATATTTTTATATATTTTTTTACAATCGACCAAAATCGTCTCTTTATAAGCATAAAGGGACGATTTTGGTCGATTGTAAAAAAATGCATACAGTATGTATCACCTCGTAGAGCCAAGAAAGAAACCCATTAATATTTAGATCTACTGAACAACTTTTACTATGGGGCCAAACCCGAATTCACGAAAAAAATTTTGACAGTTTCATACATTTTGATCGCGTGATCATGAACACGTTGTACGGGAGAGTATTTTTTTTTCGCGAATTCGAATTTGACACCATAGTAAAAGTTGTTTAGTATGATCTAAATATTAATGGGTTTCTTTCTTGGCTCTACGAGCTGATACATACTGTATGCATTTGTTTACAGCTTACGATCAAAATCACGACCGATTCCTCTGTATTTCGAAGGTTAGCTATACAAATGATATGGGTAACTTCGTAACACAAGAGGGTGACGCTAAGTTTTGTATTCATTAAAGCCCTTAATGAATCTGCAGCTGATTCACAAAACTTAGCGTCATTCTCTTGTGTTACGAAGTTACCCATATCATTTGTATGGCTAACCTTCGTAATACATAGGAAGCGATAGTGATTTTGATCGTGAAAACGACCCATATTGATTATACCGACGGTGAAACCATAGTTCTATATTAGACATGTAGATCGTACCTACATTATACATTTCGTTAAGAGCTTAACCGTCTATTCGCCACTCGAAAGCGCCCCAAGTAAATACAGAGAGCGCTTATTTATCGAACTACCCGCAACAGGGGTGCTGTTTTATTTATTATGTACCCGGGCACCTGCTATGCGTATAAATTGCTTCTTGGCCCGTCGTTAATATCTATCTGATACTGGACCTTTGTTTTGAGGCATTTGTTTTTAGATTAGGGAACTGCTTTTTTTAGGGTTCCGTAGCCAAAATGGCAAAAACGGAACCCTTATAGATTCGTCATGTCCGTCTGTCCGTCTGTCACAGCCGATTTACTCGGAAACTATAAATGCTACAGTAACGAAATTTGGTAAGGATATGTGTTGTATGAACCGCTACAGGATTATGATACTAAATTGTAAAAAAAAAACATTCGGGTGGGGGCCCTCCATACATGTAACTGAGGGATAGAAAAAAAAATTTAGTTGTATATAAGCGTGTGGGGTATAAATAGAAAGGTCTTTAAAAATGATATGAAGGTTTATAAATCTCATTTTTATTTAAGCAAATCGTTTTCGAGATATCAGCTCTCAAAGTCTGAAAAATGTGTCCCCCCCCCCCTCTATTTTTTAAACTACGCGATATAAAATTCTAAAAAAAATATATGTTATGCACATTAATAAACTCTATCAACGATTTTTGGTTTGATCAAATTATCTCCTATAGTTTTTGAGGTAGGTTGATTTAACTGTATTTTTTAAATAATAAATTGATAATGGTACGGAACCCTTCGCGCGCGAGTCCGACTCGCACTTGGCCGGTTTTTTTTTTACCACACAACAAGCAGATACTTAAGTGAGCAATCCTCAAAAACTTTGTACATTTGAATCACTATTCTGAGCACATGATTGGTATATCAGTATGTCGCGGCGAGATAGTTTTTCCATCTTTTACTGTATGAATAAAAGAGGGATGGACAGTCTATCTCGCGGCGACATATTGTCGCACTAATCCTGAGCTAAGCCTTACACGTCTTCGATTTAATTTTTTACTGTATGAATAAAAGAGGGATGGACAGATTGGACAGTCTATCTCTAGGCGACATATTGTCGCACTAATCCTGTGCTAAGCCTACACGTCTTCGATAGTGATAAAAATCGGAAAGCTGTTAGACAATGATGCTGAGTAAGAACCACCACATTTCCCAAAATTCTCCAAAGTGTTTGTATGAAACATTCTGTTTTTGTAAACAAAAATGTATAGGTTGTTCATCATCTCAGCCATAAGACACTGCTGAACATAGGCCTCCCCTCTGGACCTCCACATGTACCGGTTAGATGCGATCTGCATCCAGCGTGTCCCGGCGACCTTCATAAGGTCGTCTGTCCATCTTTTGGGTGGACGTCCTACGCTGCGTTTACCTAGCCGTGGTCTCCACTCGAGCACTTTTCGACCCCATCGACCATCTGCTCTGCGTGCAATGTGGCCTGCCCATTGCAACTTCAGCTTGCTAATACGGAGAGCTATGTCAGTAACTTTAGGTCGCCTACGGATCTCCTCATTTCTGATTTGATCACGCAGAGAAACCAGGTATAGGATGTTACCAGATAACAAAAACCGAAACTTCCATACAAACTTTCTGAGACATTTTGGGAAATGTGGACTTTGCTCAGCATCATTGATTCTACCACCCTATCAATTTTTATCAATATCGAAGACGTGATCCAAATGTACAAAGTTTTTGAGAAATGCTCAAGTATCGTTTGTCCCGCTCAGTCTTACAAAAATATTGATAAGACGGAAAGAGACAAACAATACAGTTTGGCGTGCTAAGTTAGGAAACGTTTATGAATAAGAGGGTTATGTCTTATAATAGGATGGTAAGAGAACGGACAATGATGTTTAAGATTTTATACGCATATATTCTCATACAGATGAGAGATGACTCACGGACAACTGTCCGCGGCGTGACAAGTCGTTGAACCTTGCACTAATTGAAATCACATTTCGTAAAGGCACAAAGGTTCCCATTTTTAACCGACTACAAAAAGAGGAGAGATCCTCAATTCGATTTTTTTTGTGTATATATGTTACTCGATATCTCTGAGAACCGTGAAACAATTTCCAAAATTTGTTTTTAATCGAACGGGTATACATAACTCCAAGATGGTCCCACAAAGTCTGAGTCCGATGATGGGATCTTGGAGGAATCGGTTTAAATCAGTTTTTTTATTAGTGATTATGTAGCGCTTATTTAATTGCAGCTGTCCGGATATTTATGAAGTCGAGGCAATAAGGCACCGCAGCGCAAAGTTTGGGAGTCCCTGGGGCCCGTTTCTCGAAAGCTTGTAACTTGTAATACAAGTGGAAGTCTCTTTTTAACACTATTCATTAGATAAGGATTTCCGCTTGTATTACAAGCAACAAGCTTTCGAGAAATAGGCCCCAGGTCTATATGATGAGCTCAAGTCCCTATCTGATATGTTAATGGAGATATTTTTTCGTTTCATGGATTAGTAGAGAGTGAGGGAGGGAGAGAGAGGAATATTATAATGTTGGTCAAGTTTTCATATCACTGGAGTATTTCAGACAAGTATTTAGTGTAGTTTCACATATTTTGCTATATTTTTCGGAATAGATGTACAATCAAGGGTTACATCACTAAGGGCTGAACTAGGTAACCTTGTGTTAGTTGGTTAACCTCAGTTGTGTAAGTGGGGCTAAAACAGACATTCATAAATTCGTACATATATTTGTATGAAACTCATGTTTTAAAGAAACATAAAATGATATGTTGATATTGCCAAAAAAACTGTCAAACTTCGTTTATTTTTAAGGCGATTGGTACGTAAACATATTAACCTCAACTACATCACATTTCGTTGTATTTCTATTGTGTATACTCGAGAGAAGCCAACCATGACTGCTCCGTAATTTAAGACGAATGAATTATGTACCAAAACAGCACTGGGGTTGATTTAAATGTACCAGTCATCTCCGTTTGTTCCGAGTTTCCGACCACAATGACTCACTAAGGTTGGTAACGCCAAAAAAACGGCAGGTAGCGAGCCTCCTTTTAAGGGGAAATTAAGGCATCGTACAGGATAAAAAAACAGTCAAGTGCGTGAACCAAAGCACAATGCATGGTTCCGTTCCCTTGTAGAATATAAACTTCATATTTATAAAAATCATAAGACTTAAGTGTGAAATTAAAAGTGACGACAGCAGTAAAAGAGTATTGTCATTTTCTAAGTAGGGATGATAATATAAAGACGGAGTAAGATGACGATATATTATACTTAAGTGGTTATTCGAATAAATTGACTGAGGCAAACAGACGCAAAGCGAGACGAGTAGAACCGAATATAGTGGTGCCCTTAGCAAGAAAGCGTGTAAGAGTTTTAAGGAATATTATAGCGAACTTCTGTAGCTCAGATTCTCAGAGGCTCAAGACAAAATATATAAATTTTAACATTACCTGACAGAAAATAAAGTTGATTTCTGCATGTCCAAAAGGTAAAACAAATAAAACTCTGTCCTAATATAATTGTAATTTACTTATAATTATACGATTTGTTCGATGTTAATAAGTACTACACGTAGGACCATGGGCCATACGAGGCTAAAAAAATCGATTAGACTTCATTTTCTTCAGCGTTTTCTATTATTAATGTGACATGTTGTGTCCCCTGACACATTGATTACAATAAGTACAATAAGAATAAGTTACCTCAACATGTAGGTACTACCCAACTAACATTTTAGCGATAAAACTAGTTCTACAAAAGCTGTATATTCTTTCGATTAAACACTGATAGCGATATTGTGGCCTAAAATTTAGCGATATAGCACGCTATAACTCTCTTATAGGCGCAAATAGGCACCGCCGTTAGAGCTCTTAGTTCTATAGTGGTTCATTTTATGCGCAATAGAGATAAACTAGTGATACAATAGTGCTACAATAGGGATAATTGTTGCCGGGAGTGATAATAAAGGGCTAGAGTAGCAGTATTTTCGCTTATAGTTCTAATAACCGCGTAAAATGTCATCTTGTATCACTTAAAGTGTTACAAGAGGACTGCTATAGTGAAAATAATCGCTGTGCGTCGCAATAACCGCGTAAAATGTCATCTTGTATCACTTAAAGTGTTACAAGAACACTGTTATAGTGAAAATAATCGCCGTGCGTCGCCATATGGAATCTTTTATAGCTATAATTGCTTGTGTAGTTTTAAATGTCAAAATATTGAATACGATTTCAATCGGTTTGTGTTGTGTGCAATGAAGATTGTTTGTAATGGCGACTTGATGGATTGTGAAATCATTATCAGTTGAGGCCACAAAGTTTACGACGCGTATTAGTGAATTCAACCAAAATTTTAATGCGGTTGTTACTTTTCTGTCATTATATGTGGTATTTTACATCTCAAATTTCAAGCGCCTCGTAAATTTACTAGTTTTAACAAATTTGGTATGCTAAAAGTACTGTAGCCTAGGTTATGTTTGGTAAGTAAGTTAATTATAATCTTCAGTTTTGTGAATGGTTATGCTACACATACTAGATATTTTATCATTAGAACAATTACTTTAACAATTGCTGCTTTATTATCATATTTTAAGCATTTTTTTGTATTTGTTTGTAAACAAAAATGGCGTTTCACGTTCTAAACACATGATTAACTCTAAAGGTGATAATTTTATCTCAAGTAGAACTGACAGCTTTAAATGTATTCCCGATAACCATTAAAGGTTATAGAGCGAGGTATCTTATACCTCAAAGCATTAAAAATAACTTTAAGTGGTAATAATGTTCACGTAAACACTCTTGTAGAGCTACGGCCATACCGCTGTTATAGCACTTCAAGCTCTAAAAAGCTAAGTGATTTAACAGGGAAAATTATGTCTGTTGTATCACTAAATTACTAAGTGCTATAAGAACTCATGTTACCACTCTTAAATAGCTTAAGGTTATTTTTATAGCTTTTGTAACACTATAGGCGGCATTAAGAACTAAAAGGTAAACATAACACGATTATAGAGCTACAGCGCGAGTAAGTTATAATGGGCACCCCAAAAGAACCTCCAGTGTTAAAATATCCTTAAAGTGGTAACCATAGCATATAAAAAGGCAGTTAATACCACCTTATTACAGCTTTTAGCTACAATATGCAATCTTATGTCTATTATATCACCTTACTAGCACCAGTGTATTAAGAGGACTGTTAATTTCCATAGTATCACCTAAAACTATTATTATGCATCTTATAAAACTACTATATCACTCCGGATTCTAAATGAGTTGCTGTTATAGCTAATATGTTTGTTGGGTAGGTATCTAGTGTAGCAACCTGTACAGATAAGGTACATCAATGTTTTCTGAGAAATGCTTTTATGCCCGCATTTTTGTCACGCGGTCCCCTAAATTTGGTACGCACCGACCCGTGGTTTTGATTCCAAGATAAATGGGGTAGAAGGAATTTATAATTTTATCACGTATCACCCATTCTAGGGAACTACAGCATTCCTTGTTCCCGGCGTTGTGTGAAGATGAAATACGATTAGAAGCCATTTTTGGTGTAATCAAAAGCAGCTTGAGTTATATTGGAGCTTAGCGAAGAATCAAAATTAAATGTCATATGCATGATTACGTTATTGAACAGATTTTGATTATTCTTCAAGGGGAAGTCGGGTGAACCAGATTTGTACAATTTAAATATTAATTTGGTTAATATAATATTATTATTAACGTATAGTACTTACCTAAATTCACTCAATAGATAATCCGAATAGAACGATTTGAGGTGGGTTTGGCTTCGACCCTAATCCTCTTAGTAAAAAACACTTCACTTTAAAACTACGAGTGCTTTTGGCACAGGTGTAGTAACAAAAATGTTATAAAGCCCTCGTCTATTCTTTAGTTCTTTTCTCAAGCAGATTATTGAAAGAAAGAAATAAAAAATATTTATTCAGTAAACCACATAAATAACTTGAGAATATTAAGAAAACTACTAATACCTACTATTTTCAAGCATTCACAAAACAAAACAATTAAATGATTATTATACCTACTAGTACAGGTAGTAATAATAATAACAAAATTGTGTCGAACATGTGTAAATACGATTAGGAAAAGATTTGACTCAGCATATAGCTATAATTTGCAAAGTTTGTGACAGTATTTTTTCAAACAAAAACAATCGATCAATATTTAGGTATTCTAAAAATATTTCTTCCCAATTTAAGCTACTTCGATCTTCAAAATTGAACCCAGACAGATAAGAATGATGAGCATAAGAATAACTTTGTAAATTCAGTTACAAGTTTAATCAAAGTTCGGGTCGAACGTTTTGCAGCTTGCCTGGGGTCATTGACCTGCCTGATTATGTTGTATGTAGCTGAAATGTCAATATCTTGGAAATTATTAGTAGATTGAAAGACCAATCAGCGTGGGTGTTGACTAACACTATTATCAGTATGTTTTCGTAGTAAGTAATGTTTCTTTGCGAAACAAAACAAAAAGATAAAGATCTAACGATCTTCATTAGCAGTTTCAGCAAACCGAAAGCACGAATTATTATTCAACTTCAAAGAGAAAATGGCGTCGCTATGTATTTTTATAGCTCACCTTTATTGACCCCAGTAATCAGAAGGGTCTATTCTACAATGATTAGACTACTACACTCTACAGAATTAGGAAATTGTACCTACAAACTAATGTTAGTTCCTCATTAGTATAAATCATGTCATGAATCCCTTAATAGGTGGAAACTGACCATCTTGTCGTTACACATAGCATAGCGTTTAGGAAATAGATTACCAAGATTATATACGTTACCTTAATCACGTAGGTAGTTTGTGAAAAAAAGAGTGACGCGAACAGAGTAACGACCGCTTTCAATGTTGTTTACCTGTTCGAGCAAATTCGGGGCCTGAACAGGTATTGTACGTATTAAGAGAGTTATATAACAGCTATACAGCCGCGAAAACAGCTACGTCACTAGGCAAGCTTCTAGACAGGTAGGTCGTAAAGCGAGATTACCACACATCGCATCATCAGCACTTAGAGCGGTCGAGGAGCGTAAATATTTCCACCTTTGGAACATGCAGTCAGGACCGGATGAAATTCTGGTTTATGTGAAAAACCTTTGCGACGAGATGCCTTGTTCCGTAGTGGAGCTGAAGACAAGAGGCGACTACCGCTCATTTAAAATTGGAGTTCCAGTAGCTTGTTTCGCAAGATGCCTGTCCCCTGATGTTTGGCCAGTTAACGCTAGGGTCAAAGAGTGGTTTTTTCGTAAAGCCACTGATGCCTACCGACTATAAATCAGGCATGGTGAAACAACAGCAACGTAAGACCAAGCCTACTGTTCACATGGTGTACCAAAATGTCAGAGGGCTGAACACCAAGCTGAAACACTTTCGACAATCTCTCGCCTGTAGCGACAGTGACATAGTTGCCGTTACAGAAAGCTTTTTAACGGACTCGGTGGAAGATGCGGAAGCTGTGTATACTAATTGGAAACTACTGCGTCGTGATCGGGCGACGGGCTCCCGCGGCGGAGGAGTCCTACTTGCTTGCAGGCCGGGTATTACTATGGAGAGACGTCGGGACCTAGAGACTCTTACAGGTGAAGATTTGTGGGCAACCGTTGCAACAGAACAATCCGTATTTCACATCTGTGTTGTTTATATCCCTCCTAGAGCCACCGACGAGAAGTACATGCAATGGTTTCATAAAGTGGAGTATATTGTAACGTCCCTAAAGCATGCTATAATTGTTGTAGGTGATCTAAACATCAATCCGACATATGCTTCTCAAAATGTTCTTAATTATTTTGCCTATTTCTTAGCTGTGTGCGGCCTGTCAGAGATGAATGAAGTGTTGAATGCGCACGGTGGTAAGCTGGATGTAGTGCTGGTGTCAGAACGTGTTAAAGCGTTTGTTTCTGAAATTGCGGGAAGCGGACTTGTCCCAAATCGCGATGCGTTTCATCCACCTTTGGATATATTATTTTCTACTGACCGAAACTGCGATAGTACGAGGAGCTATACTAACCCCAGTAATATTCATTCTCGACACGACTATAATTTTGCAAAGGGGAATTACGAGTATCTTTATGAGTACTTAATTAACGCATCCTGGAACGAAATCCTTCAAGCACAGGACGTAGAACAGGCTGTTGAATTATTTTATGGAGTTATTTACTCGGCCTTTGACGCCGCAATCCCAAAGAAAATACGTGGGAGTTCGATGAGTAGAAAATATCCAGTGTGGTTTAGTGCAGACATAATTAAAGATCTAAAACAAAAAGCAAACCTACATAAGGAGTGGAAAAAAAGTAAAGACGTCTCCGTTTATAATTGCTACTCTAGCTTACGCGCAAATTTAAAGGCCAGGGTTTCACGTGCATATGATAATTATGTCGGTGGGCTAGAGTCGAGGATTAAACGCAATCCTCGTGCATTCTGGCAACATGTAGGCTCCTTAAAGGCAAAAGGTGGGTTTGAAGCTATTGTTAAGCGAAACGGGAAAGATCACGCTGGTCCGGAAGCTGCAAGTGCTTTTGCTGACTTTTTTGCCAGTGTGTTTCTGTCGGATACCCCACAACTCGACTACAAAGCTGTCAATAACCAAGACCAAAGTCGAACATCTAATTTTATTCATATACCCAGGATTGAACCCTTAGATGTAGAATCAGCCATAAAGAAATTAAAGCCGCGGGGTTCCGTGGGTCCTGATTGCATCCCTGCATACGTGATCAAAGGCTGCAAGGACTGTCTGATTCTTCCTATCTGTCACATTTTTAATTTGTCATTGTCCTCTGGACAGTATCCTGACCGTTGGAAAATCACTCGAGTCACTCCGATACCAAAATCCAGTGATGTATCTAATGTCGAGAACTACAGGCCTATTGCGATCCTATCGGTTCTGGCTAAACTTTTTGAATCGGTCCTGCATACATTTATAGGTACGCAACTCTCGCCCTTTCTATGTGATTCTCAACATGGCTTCAGAGCAAACAGGTCAGTTGAATCCAACCTCCTCACGTTGGTTGACATAATATCGAATCATTTAGATGCGGGTCTGCAAGTGGATGTCCTCTACCTGGATTTTAAAAAGGCATTCGATCGTGTTGACAATGACGTTCTCCTACACAAACTGGGCCGTATTGGTTTCTCGCCTAAGCTACTTAAGTTTTTTGCAAGTTACCTACGAGACAGGAAACAATTTGTCAAGCATGGAAGTTATGTGTCTAAGGAGTATTCAACACGATCGGGTGTTAGTCAGGGCTCAATATTGGGTCCATTGCTGTTTGGTATTATGATCAACGACCTTGAGGAGACGGTTGAACATGCCAAATGCCTTCTCTATGCGGACGACCTGAAACTAGTCGTGGCTATCAAAAGCGTGAATGACTGCAAAAAGTTACAGGACGACATCGATTCTGTTTTTCAGTGGAGTAGAACTAATGAGCTGCACTTCAATATATCCAAGTGCTCTGTAATTACTTTTAGTCGATCAAAACATCCAATACAAGCCGACTACAAACTAGGGTCAGAGAGCTTAGCTAGGGTGGTAACGGTCAGGGACTTGGGAGTTCTTTTTGATGGTCATTTGACCTTTCATGACCACATAAAGAAATTAGCAGCCGAGTGCTTTAAGAGGCTTGGATTCGTAATCAGGAGTGCACGTGACTTCCAAAACCCAAACATAATTAGGCTTTTGTACACATCACTGGTTCGTAGTAAACTTGAGTCTGCGGCAGTCGTTTGGGACCCTCACGAAACTACTTATGCACTGCTTCTGGAGAAAGTACAAAAAGCATTTTTAAGGTTCTTCTATAAAAAAATCAATGGATACTACCCCTATCTGTACCCTACAAAATTCTTGCTTGGGTCGCTTGGATTCAACTCTCTGGAAGTAAGGCGCAAGTACAAATTAGTAACACAGATGTGTAAAATATTGAGGGGGTACAGTGACTGCCCTCACTTAGTTTCAAAACTGGTAAGACTCGCGGTGCCATTCATTCCTAAGAACCAGCTCAGGCCACGATGTCAAAGTCTTTTGGCTATTCCTCAGGCGCGTACAGTTTCTCACAGGAACTCTCCAATTCTAAGTGCACTCAAGACGATTAACGCGTTCTTGTCATCAGCTCCGGAATGCGATGTGTTTGCTAGCAGATGGGTGGATCTATGTCGTGAATGTCTGAAGTACTGCGAGGTGACGGATGAATGACAATTTACTTTATTATGACTAGACTATATCTATATACTGTTTTGACAAGTTGTATACGCTTTAGATTTCACTTGACATTATTTAAATCTAGAATATTATATTTTTTATTCTGTTTTGTTTATTATGATGTTATTTGCTTAACTAGAATATGAATAATTTACTGTGTTTAGATTAAGACAAATTTACTGTTGCCAGCGCTTTGGTGCAAACTGTAATGCTGTGTAATATATTGTAGAAATAAATAATAAATAAATAAATAAAATCAGCCTATCAGCCACTGGACTCGCCTATCGACGACAACAACGTATAAGCTGCAATCTGCGATTTTTTTATAGCTGATTCAACCCTACAAACAACGTACAAAGTGCTATCTACGATGACAAAACAACCGCAGATTGCACATTATACGTTGTTGCGGTCGCTATGTCCAGCATTAGCCAGCCGTAGACTTCTATTAAATATGCGTATGTGTCCATAATTAGGAGGTAAATTCCTATAATCGTCACACTCGACAAGCGGATTAGCCTTAGCAGTAGTCTATCCATTATGATGACGCTGCTTCCCATCAATCTTTCATCAACGAATGGTCAGCGAAACATGAATGCCTTAGTCGTCTTTTACGACACCTAATGGGAAGAGTTGGGGTGGTGACAAATGTCTCCTTACTGCCGTCACCACTCGTACGCAGGTAGATAATCTCTTCTAATACACAATTAACCCCCGTAGCCTAGTTGGTATAACCGTGAAAAACAAAATTCGCGAATTAGCTTACTGAATCTCTTTCATACTAATGACGCCATTTTTGATAGGCACTGAGACGAAAGTTACGAATTTCTAAGTTCTGGAGATTCCGAGTTCGAATTCTGGGGAGGGCATTTGTATGTTTATCAGTGAATACAGATCAATGAAGAACTTTGAAACAGAAGTCCCAGTCAGTCTCAACCAAATGTTTTAAAACAAATTAACGAGCACGCACCGCCTCAAGAAATATTAAAAATGGACTCGCCTTAAACACAAAAAGAGAATAACCTCGTCAAAATAAAAATATAAACGTGACAGCACATTATAATCTCTTCCCGTCCGCTATTTAGTTTTCTAGGAAGGTCTCCTTATCTCAGAAATTACCGAGAAAGTTTATTTTAGTTGGAAAATTGTCTTAAATGATTCAGTAGTTTATTCATATGTCATCACGCGGTGGAAGTGTTTTCAGTGTAGTTGAGAGATGGTGGTACTAGATTCTAGATAGGTTACATGTATATATCGCAAAGTCTGTAAAAGTTAAGTAAGAGTAAGTTTATGCAATATCCGCTGTATCACATTATAGCAGCCGTTATAAAAAAAGTCAGCGCTGTTTTGAAAGGCGGCGGTCCAGCATCGATTAGTCGGATTGTCATTGAAATGCGTACTTTTATTTAATATAACAATGTCCCTGAGAGTATTTCGATAAGAGGATGCTAACAGAATACAATTTGGTTTAATATGTACGTTTTTTCATCAG
Organism: Thaumatotibia leucotreta; assembly: GCA_025490895.1. Lineage (NCBI taxonomy): Eukaryota > Metazoa > Arthropoda > Insecta > Lepidoptera > Tortricidae > Thaumatotibia > Thaumatotibia leucotreta. The sequence continues at coordinate 34,405 of JALPQI010010715.1, forward strand.
GCTAATCATTGAACTGCCACATTACAAAAGCGACTATGTTTTTTTTACAATAACAGCTAGCAACAGTAAATTACGGCGGACTGTAGAATTTTAATAAGAGTAAATTCTCGTTTGTATGTACCTAGATTGTTTTAAATACATTCCGATTCATAAATGGAAGGGTCCACGGAAAGAACATGTCTAGTTAATTCAAATTTCAGAAGGGAAAACAAGCTAACTTTTAACGGAATAAGATGCATATATTCTGTGGCGTGTATTTTATAAGGTCTAGTCATATTCTTTCCGTGGACACTTCAATTGTTTTCATACTAAGAGGGCATGCGGTATCTAGTAGAATTGTGATCTTTGCACAACACGGTAAGAAGATGCATCGAATATTATAAAGATGTATATTGTATACAGGGGAGATGAAGGGAAGCCACAAATAGCCGTGGACTTGTTTTGTTTACTTTGTGGCGGTGAGACCAGTCAAACTGCCCTGCCTTGGCATAAAATGAATTTGGAATAGTTCTTGACTTCATTGGATCTTTTGTTTTAAGCTGCATTAATTTTTGAGCCCATTGGCGAGGTAGCACGTCTACCGCGAACTTGGAAGTTCCCAAATTTAGGGATACTTTTGTTAGTGACAGAAAAAAATACGAAGATTGCGATGGGAGGTAAGATTAAAAAAAATCTTAATTTGTCTGAGATTTAGTATTTAAATGCGTGTTCGTGTTAAAATGTTTCTATACTTGTAATGTTCTATATTGAAGGCCTTTAGATGGGCACACACGTTGATTAGAACAAGGAATCGTTTTAGGGCATCCATTGTTTAGTTCAAGACTTGCGTCCGCCGAACAAAAGCAGCATATCTTCGTACATATGTACTATGTTATGTTGTTATTTATTTAAAATAATTTTCATCATTGCCCTGTCTAAACACAGGCCATTGAAGGTGGCCTAAAATAACTGCATTCTCGTAGTTAGTGATTTTTGAAAATAGGCAGAGGGATTCTTTGGAAATGAGTTCATATCAATTGTAAAAGATGTCATATACCAAAAAAAATACCGACTTCACCAACGCCGAAGGTGGGATTTGAACTCATGTATCAGCTTTCCCGCCTGAACCTAAGTTAAGTCAGTCGTGACTGACTAGACTGTTGGAACCAGTCTAAAAATCAGTGCAGTGCCGGGAGCTGCACATACTGAGATTGGGACCCTGTGCCATCATTATACTTTTAAGTTAAGCTTATCTCTGTATTTCTACTGGTCTGTTCTTATTTTTATTGCATTGATTTATTTTAATACACATACACATATTTTATTTTAATATTGTTTTTAATATTTATATTTTGTTTGCGAGATTGTTAACAGTTCATATATATTTGGTTGTTTTTCCTCAAGTACCTATATCCAAATTTCATGTCTTGCTGCTTGTAACGTGTAATACTGTATGTACTTGCTAATGTTAACCGACTCAGTGTGGGTCCCAAGATACAGGCTCAGCCTAGTTTGGAGCCCACTGGATAACGCTTGAAAATTGTAAACATGTGCTTACGTTTGAATAAATTATTTGTATTTGTATTTATAAGAGATGTGGCAAAAAAAAATAATGCACTACATCAGGGAAAACAGCATTTCTATTAAATCGTACTCGTATGTGCAAAATATGAATTCCCGAAAGGTCATCGTCGTTCCAAAATAATCTTATCAATATTTATTATTGTACGTGTTAAGTTCATAGGTTTATCGTATTCTGAGATAACGAAACATTGTTGACAAATGCGATGTCTAGACTCGCGTCTGTTTTTTCTGCGACTCTATACACACCAGTGATCGCGTAAATGGAGTTATAGAGACAGATTCTCGTTTCCGAAAGTAGACTTTCTTGGTAGGACACTTGCTTCGAAGTTTGAAATTTTAATCAATATGGAACTTACGATGAACCAGGATTACACTTGTAAGTTCATACGTAAGTTGTAGGGACGGAGTTATTCACCTTTCATTCCTTATTGTATAGCTTCGTCCATTTTTACGCAGGAAGTCACAGGTACCCCGGCCTATTTGTCATACGTCTTTATATGGTGATATAGTTATACATGGTGTTTTTTTTGAATTCCGTTAAATTTAACAGGCTGCTTGGTACGCTAATTGAAGCTACCTGGTATATTGCTTATAGTCGAATTCGACGAAAAAAAAAATTTTCGTTTTCATACATAATAAATGAAATGGTAAGTGTGAGATAACCTTAAAAATAAGATCTCAGGTGACTGACGGCACATGTCAAAATAAGTTTCATTAGGATGTAATAAAGGTTGCAATACACTTGTTCAGTCATTAAACTTATTTTTTTAATAACTCAATAACAGTTAGAGTTAATGATACTAGTTTCTTCGACAAATTGATTATTTTTGACCTAAATAAGCTTGCCTTTAATTTAACGGAAATCAATAAAAACACGGTGTATACTTACCTCAATCATACTCTGTTTATTTTTCATAAGAATTCAACGTGTTGTGAAACTTACCTGAAACAAAAAATATTAATATTATTATACATCAAGTATCTACAAAATCTAAAAATCATGCATACAATTTATCTAGTCAACGTATAGGTAGGTCATACAACAATAATAATAGGTCAACATCAGCCTAACTCAGCCCACTGCTGGACATAGGCCTCTCCTATCGACGCGTATCAACACTATAAACGCATTAGAAAATTTATTATGACGGCGCTGCTACCAATCCTAATTTTTCAACAAATCCATGGTCTTTGAAACTTCAATCCCTTAGTCGACTCTTACGACACCCACGGGCAGCGTTGCGGTGGTAGTAATAATAATAATAATAAGGCCGCAGGGCAGCTTGTGGCGAGCTGTTGGGGAGTAACGACCCCACGGACCCGAGTGCTCCCGAGAGTCGGTCAGGGTCCCCGCCTCCGGCGTGTCTTCGTCGGTCGGAGTGGAACCCCAAGGGGACCCGTAGGACTCTCAGCTCTGGCTTGCCTTAACTGGCCGTCCAGAGAGGAGTCGTCAGAGCTATATGCTCCAGGGGTGGAAGTGTAAATTTGCGTAAGTCGCGAGTTGGTGTAGAGGCTGTCAAGCCACTGCGCAGAAAGCGGTGTACACCTCTCTACACTCCTGAGCCGCCTACACCGGTGTTGCCCCTGGCTGTCTCTTGTGACGGCATTTACGGGGGCCCATCTAGTAGGCGGCGAGTCACCGCCTGCCTCGATAGCAAGGAGAAATCATTGTTATGGCAGGTGTCCGGACCTCTTTTCTATAGTTCCATCTCTGATCCATCCATCCTCCATCACCATAGCCCATTAGTCTTTTCCATTTCTTCTCAATAGTCTCTATACGCC
>JALPQI010010716.1:0-13647 GCA_025490895.1 Thaumatotibia leucotreta
TAGGATTCCAGAAAAATTTTCATATAAATAGGTAAAAATACCTACTCAATTTTTAGCGCCTGCAGAAAGTGTGGCGGCAACCACCTTCAACTATAAATATTTTTAAAACCGCTCGGTAGAATTAAGTTTTTAGTTTATTATCAGATAGAACTTAATAATATCTTTGTTTTCCGTTCATTAGTTTTCCTTACAATCCACATCTTCACACTTTAAATTTGACTTTTAGATTTTTAATAAAATACACAGAAATAATTTTATATCTCGGCCATCTTTAGAGTTAAAAATCTAGAAATAGAATCACATATAGATTTTGATTGTACCTATCAATACCTTTTTGATTTTGAGCGATATCTCCAATAGTTTAAGAGAAATACATTTTTTAATTTTTTCTAAATGAAAATGTACCGCACACCTCCGGCATCGCCTAGAAAGGCGCGTACGTCTATTTCAGAGCCTGCACATGCTGTCGCGAGTGTGCAATCGACAGGCGAGGAGCAGGAGTCAGCTATAAATACTGATCAGACTGCTGGCGGAGATCATGTCCCTCTACTGATCGACCTGCAAAACGATGAGTTAGAGATACAGAATAGAACTTTCGTAGTGCAGGCTGAGGTGCACAGGCACACACCTGAGGCCGGCACTTCAACGCCAATTCCTGCAACAAGAGTGACAAAACCGTTTACGACACCGGCCCCGATCCTGACGACGGAGAGGCCAGTTACTGTCGAAGTAAGACAGGATGTCATAGAGCCCTCTCCTCGGTCAGATATTGCCGACATTGAGCGACTCTTGTGGAACAGCAGGGAGACCATTATTGGGAGCCCTGGTACAGTCACAAAGTCACGCGCAAACAGGTATCGGGCCGAGATTGAAAGATATACGGACGAGATAATGACACAACTTACACAAAATAAGAGTGTCACTAAATCAAATAGGGAAAGCATCAAAAACAACATAAAGGCTATCCGCGAGGCAACGCACAGATTCACCAGCGAGCTCCAAGTGCTTGGTGTTGCGCAGGATGTGGAACAAAACACGGTACCTGCGCATACACCCACGTTCGACCCTATAGAGCTGAAAAACGACATTATAGCGAGTGTCCGGATGGAGATGTCGAAAATACGGGCTGAACAGATAAACATCCGAGAGATGATTTCGGCAACTATAGGCAACGACAAGCCAACGGAGGACTGCAATTTGACTGACACATTTGCCACAGTAGTCAGTAAGAAAAATCACAAAAAATCACGGACTGCGGCCTCAAGCGTCCCCATGGGCGTGACTCAAGAAGACGACTTGAGCTCGCCTGCAGTTGGCAGGCCATACAAACCAAGACCAGCAACTAACAAAGCAACTGCGACCCCGCCAGCCACGAACTTTGCTGTCGTACTGGAGTCAATCGACCCCAGAGAGGATGGTAAAGAAGTACTACGGCAAATCAAAGATAAAATAGACGTAGTGAATATCGGCGTTGGCATCAAAAGCGTCAGAGAGACAAAAAACAAGAAAATCATAATAAACTGCGACTCTAACGAAGACAGGGTGAAATTGAGCAACGCAATAAAAACAAAAACAAAAAATATTACAGTAGGCGTACCTAAGCTTCGTAACCCATCTCTACGGGTTATTGGAGTTATACCCGAATACGCCAACACGAAAATTGAGGATGCTATGGCCAAACAAAACGCGAGACTACTCGAAGGGATCGACACGGAGAACCGACATATAAAATATGTCCGTTCGGTCAAGGGACGCAATGACTCCGTTAAAAATGTCATAGTCGAAGTCAGCCCACAAGTGTGGGCTGTGATGAAAGATCAAAGGATACGGGTAGGATACCAATCAGTAACCGCGGTAGACCAATCCCCTGTCCTACAATGCTTTAAATGCTTCGGATTTGGCCACCGAGCGTCTGAGTGCAGGTCCGAAATGCGGTGTGCCTATTGTGCTGATCAACACGACACGCGCAGCTGCAATAGGAAAACAGATACTCCAAATTGCGTGAACTGTGTAAACAGCGACAGGGAACACAGTCACTGCGCGTACAGTCAGTCTTGTCCTGAATGGATAAAGTGGGACCGTATAGCCAGATCGGCTATACGATACTGCTAAGGGCGTCCCACAGCATCGTACTAACAGGACTAAATATCTAATAGCCATCCAATGTAACTTGGGTAAAGGGTACAATGCGACACACGAACTTGCGCAGAGTGCTAAGGAAAACAAATATGACATCATGTTCATAGCTGAGCCTTATACAGGTAATCAAAACCTCATGAAGGACATAGATGGTTACGACATATACCAACACGGGGACTCAACTAAGAGAACTAAAGCCTGCATAGCTGTAAGGAAGAAGATGGGCAACTATATTGGCATCTCCCAACACGCCACCACAAATATCGTCACTGTACAGCTAACATTTGGAACAAAGAGACTGACACTAACATCGGTGTATGTCGAACCCGGTGAAGACCCCTTCAACACTCTGAATCATCTAGAGCAAGTCATCAAATCGTACCCCAACGCAGATCACCTAATATGTGGAGACTTAAATGGCTGGCACACCACGTGGGGTTCGGCGAAAAATAATGACAGGGGCAGAGAAATCTGCGACCTTGCAATTGCCAACGATCTTGTCATATGCAACATAGGTAACGCAGCCACTTTTGAGACTGTAACGCATGGTCAGATCCGAACTTCTATAGTGGACCTTACGCTATCGTCAATAGGCATGGCTAATAACATCATAGACTGGAAAGTCAATCCTGATATTGTGCCAACCTCGGACCATCATGGGATTGAGTTCAAAATCGAAATAAACAAGGAGACAACTAAAAAGAAAACATCAACAACTACCTACAAATACAATACGGAGAGGGCAAACTGGACCAACTTTACACAAGAATTAAAATTAAACATAGAACGCACTGAACTAGAAAACACTGATATTGACAGACTTGACAATGACGGAATCGACATGTACATATCAAACCTGGTGAAAGTTTTGAAGAACACCTGCGATAAAATATTCACGCGCAAAGCACCACATATTAAAATCCCATGGTGGACCGAGGAGCTCAACAACATGAAGAAGAATGTCATACATCTTCACCATCGCCTACAAGACCTCAAAAAAGGCAGAAAGGATCTCAGCAACATAGTTCGCGAATTAGCTGAAGCGAGAACTGAGTATGCGCAAAAGATCCGCGCCACTTCTACTGAACATTTCCGCGAGTTCTGTAAGAGCCAGGGCAAGGATGACGTGTGGTCCATAACTAATCGCTTATTAAAACATGCACCACAACCGCAACCGCCTGCTACATTAAAAGTATGCAACAACACCTACACTACGTCCATTTCAGACACTGCCGAAAAACTGGCCGACAAATTCTTCCCCAACGACTCCGCCGCTAATGATACCGCTTATCACCTTCAAATAAGAAACCAAGTCAGCAATCACGAAATACAAAATGATAATAATACACCTAATGAACCACCTTTCACCACAGCCGAGCTTGTAGAGACCATCAACAGCATGAGCCCAAAAAGAGCCCCTGGCGTAGACAACTTAACAGCCGATATTTGTAAACAACTAATCACAACTTATCCGGACATGATGATTAAAATATACAATAGATGCCTACAACTAAGTTACTTCCCAAACAGCTGGAAGGTAGCGTTTATAAAAACAATCCCGAAACCAGGGAAAAATAACTATAAGGATATCTCGGCCTTTAGACCCATCGGACTAATAAATGTGTTGGGCAAAGTTTTGGAAAAACTAATAGCCAAAAGACTGACATATTTTCTACGCACAAACAACTCCTGCAGCCAACATCAATTTGGGTTCAAAGAACAAAAATCGACAACTGACGCACTTAACAAAGCCATAACTCAGATCAAAAAATACAGGTCAGAAAAGAAATTAGTCGCCATAATATCATTAGATATAGAGGGGGCATTTGACCACGCATGGTGGCCCGCACTTTTGAGCCAGTTAAGGGAGGTAAAATGCCCTCTCAATATATATAACATCATCCGAAACTACCTCACAAACAGGCAAGTCATCCTTAATTATGCGGACGCTACCTTCGCAAAGGAACAGTCACTTGGGTGTGTTCAGGGTTCTGTTCTAGGACCCATATTCTGGAACACAATCGTGGACACGCTCTTGGACTCTCCTTTGCCAGAAGGTAGCCATCTGCAAGCATATGCAGATGACATATTATTGATCTGCGCTAGTGACAGTGTAGAAGAACTAGAACACAAAACGAACAATGTACTCAATAATATATTTCAATGGGGGATTGATAACAAATTAAACTTTGGAGCCCACAAAACCAAAATGATTTCACCAACGCCAAAAGCAAAAGAAGCAAAAATAATAATGAATAATACACCACTTACATTTAGCGACCAATTTAAACTTCTGGGAGTAATAGTAGATCAGAACCTGAAATTTATTAAACATACCGAATATGCCATTAATAAATCTTTAAAAATATACAAGCGACTCTGCATCTTTATAAAGCCCACGTGGGGGGTCCATGCAGAAAATGTCAAAGTAATCTACCGACAAGTCATAGAGCCTATTGTGACCTACGCTGCGGAGATTTGGCACTCGGCCGCAAATTACAAAAAAGTCCAGAGCGCCTTGCTGAGTCTCCAGCGTGGGTTCGCAATTAAAATAATCCATGGATTTAGAACCCTCCCCACTATCGGCTCTATTGCACTAGCTGGACTCACGCCCCTTCCGCTAAAAGTGAAGGAGGTTGCATCTCTAGAAAACACCAAACGAACTCGAATAACAGAATTTCTACCCGAAGATATAAATTATGACAAAAGAATTCGTGTTGAAGACCTCATGCACCCAGCGCAAAGAGTGGAGATCAACTATAAAGAAGTATATACCCAGCAAGATCTAGACCCCTTTTACACAGCCGACATGGTTAGAATCTTCACAGACGGAAGTAAGCATGACGACTCGGTGGGGGCGGCGGTCGTTATCTATTATCCGGACGGAAGAGAACACACAAAAAAGTACAAATTGCACAGTAGCTGCACTGTGTTTCAGGCCGAGTGCCTCGCGATTGAGCAAGCTTGCCAATTATGCCTGACACTCGGACTGAAACAATCAACTATCTTCTCCGATTCAAAGGCAGCACTCCAGGAGTTAAAATGTAGGAGTAGTACAAACTCCACCATCAGTAATGCCCATAAAATAATAGCGCAAATCAGACAGAATGGTCATGAAATCCAGTTTTCATGGATAAAAGCCCACAACGGTTTGCTGGGCAACGAGGCTGCCGACATTGCAGCTAAACATGCGGCAGTGCTACATAAGCAACCAGATTTCTGCAAATTTCCGCTCTCCTACCACAGAAAACACCTACGCGCAGCAAACAACACAACACACGAACAGATATACCAGGATAGCACCACAGGACACCACCTAAAAGCATGGCTTCCCACGTTACAACACATAAGCAACCTGACTAAGCACACATCACTTACATTTCATTTGACACAAATATTGACCGGACATGGATATAATAAAGTTTACTTATTCAGACATAAAATTACGCAAGATAACACCTGTCCGTGTGACAATTCTACCCCACAAACCGTCAAGCACCTCCTAGAAAAATGTCCCAAATATGCCACTAAAAGGTTTAATCATGAACTTCTCTGCAGCATCAACAACACAGATCCGTATAATTTAGAACAGATAATAGGAAAAGAAAGCACACTAGAGTCCTTTGTAAAATATATAACTCACATAGTAAACACGCTTAAAGCATTTAATAAAACATAGCTTACTATTAGCAAAAGTTCAAATAAATAAACGTTATATTAATCACAGCAAATTAAATAACAGTCGCCCATATCCCTCGCGGGGGCTGTTAGAACTAACAACCGACCTTATATTAAAAAAAAAAAAAACCTAACCTAACCTAACCTAACCTAACCTAACCTAACCTAACCTAACCTAACCTAACCTAACCTAACCTAACCTAACCTAACCTAACCTAACCTAACCTAACCTAACCTAACCTAACCTAACCTAACCTAACCTAACCTAACCTAACCTAACCTAACCTAACCTAACCTAACCATCGCCTAGAAAGGCTCGCACGGCCCCTCCACCGCCTAAATCTTCTGCGGAAGGCGAGAAACTTGCTTGCCAGACACCCCGCAAAGCCCGCGAGACACAGGGGACTTGCATGGAGCCTGCGAATCAGCCTGGAAGCGTAGTGGAAAATGTGCTTAGCGACCAAATAGACCAACTCAATGTCGAGTCTCAAAACGCCACATTTATTGTGGCATCTACACCTGCGGCGGGCCCGGGAGAGTCAAAGACGGCACCGGCGAAGGCGACAACGCCGGATGTCTTTGACCTGGTTACCGAGTCCGACGCTATGGAGAGGCTCTATTTGAGTTCGGAGACCTCGATAATGGCTAGTCCTAAAACCAGAACCCCTTGCGGGCGATTCCGATCTGCCATAAGATTTGAAGTTGACCGCATAAAAGAGCAACTCAAAGAAAATAAGTCGGTCACTCGAAACAATAAGAAAGAGATACTGAAATGTGTCGAGATGATATTGGAGGTGTCAACACGGTATGCTGACGAAACAGAGGAGGTAGTAATCAGCAACCGAGTTATACGCGAAACCCCAACAGACAACACTGGTATCATAACTACTAGAAGCCTAGGAACGCAGACACTGGCGGAGGTTGAGAAACCAGGCAAGTCGGCCCAGGACTCACAACCTGCAGCCACACAAGAGATGCACAGGAAAACGACGCTCGAGTTAGCCAAAATAAAGAAGGAAATTATTACTAACATGCAGACGGAAGTTGCTAAGCTAATAGACGAGCAAAAGAAGATAAATGAGCTGGTCGTCGCAGCCCTAACGTCGGAGGATAAGGATGAGGACAAGGGATTTACTGAAGTCCTTTCTAAAAAAGGTAAAAAGCGCGCTAGAGCTGAGGCTAGCGCTGGATCCTTTGGACCGGCAATTGGTGTCGCCGAGCCTGAGAATGCTAGCCAGTCCATGCAGCCGAGACGAAACATGCCCTCTACCAGCTACGCGGTCATAGTGGAGTCTATTGACCCAAGGGCAACCTCGAAAGAGGCTATCAAGGCAGTCCAGGACAAGGTGGATGTGGTGGACCTTGGGGTTGGCATATCAGGCATGCGGCACACCAAAAATAATAAAGTAATTATCAATTGTGAGTCTGAGTCGGACAGAGCAAAATTTAGTGCGGCTATTAAGGAAAAAACCAGTGGGATAACCGTCACCATGCCTAGTCTTCGCAACCCGTGCCTCAGACTACTCGGAGTAATTAACGAATACGCTAATGAAAAGGTGACAGAAGCGATCACAAAACAAAACTCGAGACTATTGGAAGGAGTAAGAGACGAGGACAGGCACATAAAATATATCCGCAGCGTTAAGGGCCGGTCTGAATACATGAAAAATATCATCATAGAAGTAAGCCCACAAATATGGAGTACGCTTAAGGATGGCAAAATAAAGATAGGCTATCAAAATATACCGGTAGTGGACCAGACGCCGATTCAACAATGCTACCGCTGCCAAGGATTTGGGCATCGTGCAGCTGGTTGCACAGTCGCTAACAGATGTGGCCACTGCGCGGAGAGCCACGACACCAGGAGCTGCCTCAGAGACTCTGTAGTGCAGAAATGCGCTAATTGCAGCGTGCTAGGAAAGTCTCACGACCATCCAGCCTACAGCCAGTCGTGTCCCGAATGGCAGAAGTGGGATCGGATAGCGCGAGCTGCCACTCGGTACTGCTAAGGGCCTGGACGTGGGCAACCAAAGTCAATACACAGATAGCAGAGCTCATTCCATCACATTTCTTCAGTGCAACCTTGCTCGCAGTTACACAGCCACGTATGAAATGGTCAATTCGGCAAAAGAAAATAAATATGATGTCATATTCATAACGGAGCCTTACATTGGACAAAACAAAAAGAAATTCACCTGCGACATAGAAGGATACGACGTTTATCAGGTTACGGACGTGAATACTGCGACAAAAGCTTGTATAGCAATAAAGCGGAAACATGGTAAATACATAGGTCTAACGCAATACACAACATCCAACTTCGCCACAATAGAAATCACTCACAACAATAGGAAATTGTACTTATCCTCTATCTATGTCGAGCCGGGAGAAGACCCCTCACGCACTATGCAGCACTTGGAGCAATTTCTCCAAATATACAGCAATAAAGAGCACATAGTGAGTGGGGACTTAAATGGTTGGCATCCTCTGTGGGGCTCCGTTAAAGAAAATGACAGAGGACGAGCCATCTACGACCTGATCGTCAATTATGACTTAATAGTGTGTAACAGTGGCAAGGAGGCCACCTTCGAAACCACTACTCATGGGCGAATCAGGCAGGCTATTATAGATATCACAGTTGCAACAACTGGTGTAGCCAACAATATAACTAAATGGAAAGTTAATAGCGAAGTGATACCTACGTCTGACCACCATGGGATTGAGTTCTCCTTGAATACCTGCAAAAGAAGCCATAATAAAATAAAATCCACATCTACATATAAATACAATACCAATAGACGAATTGACTGGGACAAATTTAAAACAAAACTAAAAGACAATGTAGAAACAAGCAATATTAATAACACAAACATAGATGAACTAAGCCCAACACAAATAGACTCGTACATAAGCACCATGACTAACATAATCACAAAAACATGCAACGAAGAACTTACACTTAAGGAGCCCTATCTGAAAGTCCCATGGTGGACGCAGGAACTTACTGACCTAAAAAAGAAGGTAATTTTCTTGCATCATAGGTTACAAGATTTAAAAAGAGGCAAAAAGGACCTGACCCACATATTCGAGGAAGTACAGGTAGCTAGGAAGGAGTATGTCTCGGCTATCCGCAGTACGTCTTCCAGCCACTTCAGAGACTTCTGCAGCAAGCAGGGAAAAGACGATGTGTGGACTGTTACCAACCGACTTCTCCAACACACCATCAAAATGCAGCCACCAACTACGCTGAGAACTGCGGACGGAACATATACCACAACAACCAGAGACACCGCTGAAAAACTAGCGACAAAGTTCTTCCCCGATGATAAGGCCGAAAGTGACACTACACACCATGCAGCAGTCAGACGAATTACACAAAACAATAACGGCGGCTTTGGACTATTGCAAATAGGCAATATACCTGATAACGAACCTCCATTCACAACCGACGAAATTCTTAATACAATCCAAAATATGAGCCCGAGAAAAGCCCCAGGAACAGACCACCTAACTGCCGATATCTGTAGACAATATGTAGAAAGCTACCCAACTGAAATAACACAACTATATAACAGATGCCTTACTCTCAACTACTTTCCAAAGCCGTGGAAAACAGCCTTCATCAAGACACTTCCTAAGCCCAATAAAGATACCTATAACGATGTTTCATCATATCGGCCCATTGGTCTCATTAACGTACTGGGTAAGATACTGGAAAAATTGGTATCCACCAGACTCTCATATTTTATGCAAATAAATAATGCTTGTAGTCCAAGACAATATGGCTTCAAGGAACAAAAATCCACAACAGATGCACTAAGCGACGCGATAAGCCAAATTCAAAATTACAGGAATAAGAAAATGTTAAATGTGGCCATATCCCTCGACATAGCGGGCGCCTTTGACCATGCGTGGTGGCCGGCACTTCTCAAAAGGCTACAAGACATGAAGTGTCCCAGCAACCTATATGGTTTAATACGCAGTTACTTGGAAAATAGGAAGATTACGCTCTGCTACGCCGACGCAGAAGTAACTAAAGTCCAATCCAGAGGATGTGTCCAAGGCTCGGTGCTTGGACCCATCTTCTGGAACACTATTGTCGACACACTGCTTGAGAAGCAGATGCCACCAAATACCCATATTCAAGCTTACGCTGATGATATTCTGCTCATCTGCGCGGGGGAAAACCATCAATGAGCTTGAAAACAACGCAAATAAGGCACTAGATTTAATTTACTCGTGGGGCAATGAAAATAAATTGCAATTTGGACCCTCCAAAACCAAAATGATAACATGCACAGCCAAAGCCAAAGCAGCTAAAATTTACATGAACCATATTCCAATTTCATTCACCGAACAATTTAAACTATTAGGCATTATCGTAGACCAAAACCTTAAATTCATTAAACACTCTGAATATATCATCAAAAAGGCACAACATATATACAAGCGGCTGTGCATGTTTATCAAACCCACGTGGGGGGTACATTCGGACAATATTGCGACCATATACAAGCAGGTAATAGAGCCTATAATAACTTATGGTGCCGAAATATGGGCTAGCGCAATTAAATATAAGAAAGTAAAGAACAGCCTGCTTAGCTTGCAACGAGGGTATGCCATAAAAATTATACATGGCTTTAGAACCCTGCCAACAATACCATCAATCGCATTGGCAGGGTTAACACCGATACCATCAAAGGTGGAAGAGGTAGCGTCGACAGAAAAGGTTAAAAGACATCTCACCACCAAATATCTACCTAATGACATAGCATATGACAAGCGAGCACCGGTCGCAAGCATGATACACCCTGCCCTCAGACCCACAATAAATATAAAAGAAGTCATGACTGAGCAAGATATGGAACCCTACTACACTGCAAATATGCACCGAATATTTACTGACGGCAGCAAGTATGACGATTTAGTAGGTGCTGCCGTAGTAATAATTTACCCTGATGGGCGAGAAACGATTAGAAGGCTAAAGTTGCACTCATGCTGCACAGTTTTCCAAGCGGAATGCCTTGCTCTGGAAGAAGCATGCAAACTGTGCAACGAACAGAGACTGAGTCAAACAACAATCTTCTCGGACTCCAAAGCGGCATTAGCCGAATTAAGGAACCGAAGCAGCACCAATTATATTATTAACAATATACACCACTCGCTTGTCGAAATGCAGGAACGCGGCCAGGAAGTACGCTTTTCGTGGATTAAAGCACATGCTGGCCTATACGGGAATGAGGCCGCGGACGTTGCAGCCAAACAGGCGGCCGCACTTCAGAAGGAACCTGACTATAACAGATTTCCATTATCTTTCCATAAGCGAAATATACATAAAGACACAATAAAAGAACAGGATGAAACATATAGAAATACTACAACAGGATCACATGTCAAACAGTTTTTACCAACAATTGAACATATAAACAATTTTAGAAAACATTTCAAATTAACTTTCCAATGGACGCAAATACTAACAGGACACGGCTACAATAAAACTTATTTAAAACGATTCTGCATTACAGATAATAACCTGTGTCCTTGTGACAATGTTACGCCTCAAACAATGACACATTTAATAGAACATTGCCCAGCATATACACACACACGACATCAACACGAAATCATATGCAGTATTCAACAAATAAATGCCTACAAACTTGAGGAAATAGTATCACAGGAACAAACAAAAGAATCTTTCGAAAGACATATTAACAAAATAGTCAATACATTGAAGAAATTCAATAATACGTAGAAATATAAGAACAAAGATATACAATAACAATTACTAACTGAAAAATTAAGTCACTAATAATATATAGCATAACACAAAACCATAGCTACAAAATAACTCATTCAACACCAAAGTTTCCCAAAATTCCAAGGAAACTTTCGACTATAAAAAGTCTGCGGTCGCCCGTATCCCTCGCGAGGACCGTATGACTAAAACCAAAGTCTTAAAAAAAAAAAAAAAAAAACCTAACCTAACCTAACCTAACCTAACCTAACCTAACCTAACCTAACCTAACCTAACCTAACCTAACCTAACCTAACCTAACCTAACCTAACCTAACCTAACCTAACCTAACCTAACCTAACCTAACCTAACCTAACCTAACCTAACCTAACCTAACCTAACCTAACCTAACCTAACCTAACCTAACCTAACCTAACCTAACCTAACCTAACCTAACCTAACCTAACCTAACCTAACCTAACCTAACCTAACCTAACCTAACCTAACCTAACCTAACCTAACCTAACCTAACCTAACCTAACCTAACCTAACCTAACCTAACCTAACCTAACCTAACCAACCAACTTCTAAACACACGAAAGTGACCCATTTTGACACAATTGTGAACCTAATTTGCCCCACTTTTTTGATACCACTTGTAGCCCCCTAGCCCTTCTGGTTCCGGAATTATTCAATTTTTTCTCTAACTCAACTTTGCAAATTTTCAAAAATTCATAATTAATTCATTTTTCAACATTTTACAAACTTTCTTTTTCGGTTTTGTTCCTTTCAATTAGTTCTAAATTACCTGTAACTATAATAAATTCTTCCTACTTAGCTTCAGTCTTAAATTTTAACATTTCTACAAAAAATTCGTACCCTCATGAAAACCTCTGAGCAATCTTGTTTTTAACACATAACTTTAGTTTCCGCCGGTCAATTTTTATTTTGTTTTACAATTTAGATTCCTCTAATTTTTTCCAATCTTTTATGTGTATACCATTTTCCCGATATCTCCAATAGTTTTCCAGTAAATTCGAAAAGTCATCTCCCTCATCTTTTTTATAGAAAATCAACGTTTTTGAAAATTTTGTTCAGCGAAAGTGATTGGAAAATTCTGATTTTCACTTATAATTTAAAAAATCGTTGCCCCGTTTTTTCAGTGCTGTTTTCACTTCTCTAACTTCAGTAGTTTTTAAGATATTAATTTTTTAGTAGTTTTTGTAAGTCCGAATTTTCAACCATCTGCCATTTTGCCGTTTATTAGTATATTTCTCATCTGTTTTCACATTTTAGTAGCTCTCTGTACACTTTAAATTACCCTGGTGTTAAATCCTGAAGTTTCTTACACTCCTCATACAAATTTTCTCAGACTTTCCCAAATTTTTCGGTGCCTGCAAAAAGTGTCTTAGCAACGCACTTTGAGCTTCAATATCTTTGTCCCCAAACGGTCAATTTCTGATTTTATTGCCTTAATCAATAGTTCTTATTAATATCTTCACCTTTTATTGACACTGTTTCCTTGCAAATTGCTGTTTCATTCCGCAAATTCACATTTTCAAAAAATTAAAAAGTACACAGAAATAAATTCATACCTCCGTTATTTACAGACATAAAAATCTGTAATTTGGTACAAACAGAGACTCAAACAAGACCTACTTTTTGAGCCCTTAACAATAATTTTCAGAGCAATAGTTTACTCATTATTAATTTTTAAATTTTCTTAATATGTACACATGCGGAATGTACAGAACACCTCCCCAATCGCCTCACAAGGCCCGCGGAGCCCAAGTACCAAGCGAGTCGCTAACACAGCGCGAACAGGCACCCCTAGAAACCCAAAGAGTGGAGCCAGGCATGCAAGTTCCTGCACCAGAACCAGTGGGAGACGTCTGTCTCGCACACAACACCACCTACACCGTTGAAAATCGCCCGGACGTCTTGCTTCCTCCCGCAATAGCAGATCAACTCATCCAGACTGGCACACTGTCACCCAGACCTCATGTCACAGTGCAGGACAAACCTGTAGCCACACTGCAAAGGACACCGGAGCGGGCCGCTCTCGGGGCGGCACCGGCGAACCTCACGCCGGA
>JALPQI010010717.1:0-26296 GCA_025490895.1 Thaumatotibia leucotreta
GTTCGCTTATTAAGACAGTTAGGAAGGGCAGTTTCACCGCGTGGGCTCGCCCGTCGGGCCTTCGGCCCTCGGCCTCGCGCGGAGAGCACCTCGATCGTGACGCTCCGGGCCTTCGGCCCTACGCGGAGCTCGGCCTTCGGCCTTCGCGGGCTTGACGCCTCGCCATCGGGCCTTCGGCCCTCAGGCTCGGCTTATTAAGATACTGGGGTTGTTGAACGCTTGGTAGCTCGATTTGCTCGGAGCTCGGCCTTCGGCCTCGCTTTAAATTACTTGGAGGTGACGCGCTTGGGCCCTCGGGGTGAAGCTCCGGGCCTTCGGCCCTCCGCGAGGTCGGCCTTCGGCCTCCCACCCTGAAGCTCGCCCTTCGGGCTCGCTTAACATAGATTTATATTGGTTCTGGTAATGTTCCGGCCCTCCTGCAGCGAGGCCTTCGGCCTCGCCCAAAATTACTGGGGTTGGGGACTCTCTTGGGCCCCGGGAGTGAAGCTCCGGGCCTTCGGCCCTCCGCGGGGTCGGCCTTCGGCCTCCCGGCCTGAAGCTCGCCCTTCGGGCTCGCTTAACTTACTTGGGATTTTGACTTTTTGTTCGGGGTCGCCGCCATCTTGAATTTTTTTCCAAATTTTTTTTCAGATTATTACTCCTGGGCCCAAATAATGCCCGCATGCCAAATTTCAGCGCGATCGGACCATTATTTCGAAAAATCCATACAAAATTTTTTTTGTGCAAAAAATCTGAAAAAATTTTTTTCGGAATCTGGAGAGCCCAAAAGTCACGCACAGCGATTTCCAGCTCGATCCGATGAAAAAAAATTTTTCGAAAAAAAAAAAAAAATTTTTTTTATAAAAATTTTTTGCCCACCTGACAGCTCTCGGGGTCCTCTATGACATTTGGTCGAGCACCCCCCACCTATCTCCCCCCGTTTAAGAGTTCCCATACAAACTTTGACAGGCCCTACGGCGGCCATCTTGAATCCGAGAATCACAAAAACACTTTTTCTTTAATCTAGGACCCTCAGAGATTCTACCACAAAAAAATCCGGCTCGAAGGACCATTTTGAAATTTGAGTGCAAAATTTTTTTTTTTTTTTTGGAAAAATTTTTGCGGCTTTAAAAACTGTCAGCAGTTCCCTATGACATTTGGTCGAGCACCCCCCACCTAGGTCTCACCGTTTGGTCTGGCCGTCTAACATTTTTTGACCAGGGAGCAAATCCTGAAATGTCAGATTTTTCCCTAGGTCACAACAGCGCCCTCTATGCAACCGTATATAACACTAACCCCCACCAATACTCCTTCTGGGAGAACAATCATGTCATTCAGAAATGAGTGGTAATGCAGCTATATATATTATTAACTAGTTTTTTGCTCTGTGCGCGAGGCCCAAGGGCCTCGCGGGCCTCTCTTTTTGTCGAATGGAGGGGTGGGGTATTGGAGATATATTTTTTATTTTCTTTAATTTTTTTATTATTGATTTTGTATTATTTTCTAATTTTATCGCAGTTTTTGGGCTTTTGAGCTGGACTCCTGCAGCTCGGCCTTCGGCCTCGCGAGCTGTCAGGCCTCTGAGGGACGCTTCGGGCCTTCGGCCCTACGCGGAGCTCGGCCTTCGGCCTTCGCAGATTGTCGAAACGAATCGTCGGGCCTGCGGCCCTCCGATTCGTTTTCATGTTACACTTTTTCATTGAGTAGCATGGATGCCTTGGACTCCTGCAGCTCGGCCTTCGGCCTCGCGAGCTGTCACGCCTCTGAGGGACGCTTCGGGCCTTCGGCCCTACGCGGAGCTCGGCCTTCGGCCTTCGCAGATTGTCGAAACGAATCGTCGGGCCTGCGGCCCTCCGATTCGTTTTCATGTTAAACTTTTTCATTGAGTAGCATGGATGCCTTGGACTCCTGCAGCTCGGCCTTCGGCCTCGCGAGCTGTCACGCCTCTGAGGGACGCTTCGGGCCTTCGGCCCTACGCGGAGCTCGGCCTTCGGCCTTCGCAGATTGTCGAAACGAATCGTCGGGCCTGCGGCCCACCGATTCGTTTTCATGTTACACTTTTTCATTGAGTAGCATGGATGCCTTGAACTCCTGCAGCTCGGCCTTCGGCCTCGCGAGCTGTCACGCCTCTGAGGGACGCTTCGGGCCTTCGGCCCTACGCGGAGCTCGGCCTTCGGCCTTCGCCGATTGTCGAAACGAATCGTCGGGCCTGCGGCCCTCCGATTCGTTTTCATGTTACACTTTATCATTGAGTAGCATGGGAGTTCTGGACTCAAGCAGCTCGGCCTTCGGCCTCGCGAGCTGGTTCGCCTGTATTGGACGCTTCGGGCCTTCGGCCCTACGCGGAGCTCGGCCTTCGGCCTTCGCTGCTACGAGGCTTCGCCTTCGGGCCTTCGGCCCTCAGGCTCAGCTTACATAGTTACTCAGATTTTTTTATACGTAGAAAAGCTTTGTTTTCTCGCAGCTCGGCCTCCGGCCTCGCAGGCTACCGCGCCTCTATGGGACGCTCCGGGCCTTCGGCCCTACGCGGAGCTCGGCCTGCGGCCTTCGCTGGGGTTCGAAGCGAACCGTCGGGCCTGCGGCCCTCCGGTTCGCTTATTAAGACAGTTAGGAAGGGCAGTTTCACCGCGTGGGCTCGCCCGTCGGGCCTTCGGCCCTCGGGCTCGCGCGGAGAGCACCTCGGTCGTGACGCTCCGGGCCTTCGGCCCTACGCGGAGCTCGGCCTTCGGCCTTCGCGGGCTTGACGCCTCGCCATCGGGCCTTCGGCCCTCAGGCTCGGCTTATTAAGATACTGGGGTTGTTGAACGCTTGGTAGCTCGATTCGCTCGGAGCTCGGCCTTCGGCCTCGCTTTAAATTACTTGGAGGTGACGCGCTTGGGCCCTCGGGGTGAAGCTCCGGGCCTTCGGCCCTCCGCGAGGTCGGCCTTCGGCCTCCCACCCTGAAGCTCGCCCTTCGGGCTCGCTTAACATAGATTTATATTGGTTCTGGTAATGTTTCGGCCCTCCTGTAGCGAGGCCTTCGGCCTCGCCCAAAATTACTGGGGTTGGGGACCCCCTTGGGCCCCGGGAGTGAAGCTCCGGGCCTGCGGCCCTCCGCGGGGTCGGCCTTCGGCCTCCCGGCCTGAAGCTCGCCCTTCGGGCTCGCTTAACTTACTTGGGATTTTGACTTTTTGTTCGGGGTCGCCGCCATCTTGAATTTTTTCCCAAATTTTTTTTCAGATTATCACTCCTGGGCCCAAATGATGCCCGCGTGCCAAATTTCAGCGCGATCGGACCATTATTTCGAAAAGTCCATACAAAATTTTTTTTGAGCAAAAAATCTGAAAAAAATTTTTTCGGAATCTGGAGAGCCCAAAAGTCACGTACAGCGATTTCCAGCTCGATCGAATGAAAAAAAATTTTTGGAAGAAAAAAAAAAATTTTTTTTGCAAAAATTTTTTGCCCACCTGACAGCTCTCGGAGTCCTCTATAACATTTGGTCGAGCACCCCCCACCTATCTCCCCCCGTTTAAGAGTTCCCATACAAACTTTGACGGGCCCTACGGCGGCCATCTTGGATCCGAGAATCACAAAAACACTTTTTCTTTTATCTAGGACCCTCAGAGATTCTACCACAAAAAAATCCGGCTCGAAGGACCATTTTGAAAATTTGGTGCAAATTTTTTTTTTTTTTTCGGCAAAAATTTTTGCGGCTTCAAAAACTGTCAGCAGTTCCCTATGACATTTGGTCGAGCACCCCCCACCTAGGTCTCACCGTTTAGCCAGGCCGTCGAACATTTTTCGACCAAGGAGCAAATCCTGAAATGTCAGATTTTTCCCTAGGTCACCGGCGCGCCCTCTATACGACGGTATATAACATTAACCCCTACCGTAACTCCTTCCGGGAGAACAATCATGTCATTCAGAAATCAGTGGTAATGCAGCTATATATATTATTAAAAAATTAAAAAATTAAAAAATGTGATTCAATTTTGAAATAAGTCATTTTATAATAGTGTCAATACCCGATTTAATTGAAGTGGACACATAATTTTACTAACTAGAATGTCTTATATTTTAAGGTCGTTGGAACAGGAATTTATTAACCCTGGTTATTAAAAATTTGCAGTGTACTGTATAAAGCCCATATTTTTTATATTTTAATATTTTTAATATTTTTTTAAATGTCAAATGAAAGATCTTCAAAATGGTATTTTATTGTGTTCAAAATTCGTGAAAAGCATGTGTTCATATAACTGAAAAAAGTATTGACCCGACCTTCACAAATCGCAGATTACTCCACAATCGCATCAAAATCTTGTGTTGAAAATGAAATAAAAGTAAACTGATAAACAAAGAAGCCTTAAAATATAAAATAGCAACCATCACCCGTGCGTTGACTCGGAATTCCCTTCGCGATGTCAATCACTTGGAAATGCCCATACAGTTTTCCTGCTCAGGAAATTGTATATTAAAAACTAGGTACATAATGAATTAACGACACCGTACTGATTCAATTTAGGCATTGTATTAAATGGGATGGCTCCAAAGTTAAGATTTATATCGGGAGTACCTCGGCTGATAACTGGGGGGAAAAACATACGTAACCTACCTACAAATGGAAATCAACCGGCCCGTGTGGTGACGGCAGTAAGAATACATTTGTCACCTTTGTTGTCTGTCTAGTTTTATTCTGGGCACATTGAAGCTATTCACGGTCCTTAGGGCTTGTCGGTTAATCACGTCATATTGTATTGGGGGAGAGCCCCCCTCCTCAAGAAAAAATCACCAATTATCACCATCTTAGGGGAGGGGGGTCATCGAACAAATCACAAGTAATTTTTTGTTACTCTCTACTCTTTCATCGCACAAATCACGTGTAATTTTTTATTACTCTCTGCGGTAGATAGTAAAAAAATAAATGAAAGAAAAATCTATTCTTTTTTTTATATAATCGGCTACGTTATCAAATCCAGAATTGAGTTTTAAAACTTCGAAGACATTTACTTCGTAGTTGGCAAAAAACTTTTTTTCACGGGGTCTAAAATAGGCCAAAATCGTGACGTGATTAATGGACAAGCCCTTACATACTACATTTCGCGCAACTACAATCGCTTATTCTGGCACTCTTGCTTGAACCTAAGTAAGAGGTAATTGGCTGTGTTTGTAGAAAGCTTACAAGTGTTCATGCTATGGCGCAGCGGAAATAGATGGTAAATACTGTAGGAGTTCTTTGGATCGATTGCAAAATATGTACATAGTTAAGCCGCGTTTTCACTTAGTGTTCTGAGCGAGCATTCGCTTGTTCGTGGGCTGACGAACGAACATTTTGCTATGTGAAATCCTGTTTTCAACTGCCCAAGAGCGAACGAATTCTCGCTCAGAACACTAAGTGAAAACGTGGCTTTAAAAAATGGCGTCAAAAACGTTAAAATGTAACAACTGTAATGTCGTTATTTGTGAAGTGTTGTGTTATATACAATACAAGTTTGATGTGATAGATGCAATAAGCCTGAAGAAAATGTGTGATTCTACTTTCTCGGAGAAAGAAATAGAAAACGCAAAGCAGCTTTTGTTTGAATCGTCAACGGCTGTGTCACAACAATTGAAAGTTAGACGGAAGGGAAATCAAGAAGGAGGGAAAAAGATGAGAAACCTGGACGATATAATAAAATTTTTTAATGAAGTGGACCCCAACACTATTCCTATTTTCGTAGCTCGCGACTTGCAAAAATTACCGCCGACGTCCGTGGATCATATTGATTGTGTGACTTTGTTGAAAGATGTTATAAAAATTAGAAATGAGCTAGACAACCTAAGTGAAAAATTTGCAACGGTTTCTCAACTCCAAACGCTCCAGATGGATTTAGACAACTTAAAATCCACATCTATTGTCAATCATCATAATGTGAACATAAGAAAGCGAGGGGCATATTTATTTGATAGCGGGCCGTTTGGGCTACCGCACAGCATAAATTCTGAATCTGCGAGTAGTCTAATATTGGCAGAGCGAGAGGCAGATAGTATTGTTGATGCGTCGGAGGTGGCAGCATGCGAGGCACTGCATCCGTCTCCCACGCTCCCGTTCACAAGTGAGCCAAGCCCCATCTCTGTCTCGCAGGAACAGCAAGATTCGGAACAAATAAACGTTAACGGCTCACCGAAGAGTTTATCTAAATTAAATTCACCTGCAGCTGTGGTATCGGACACGGACGTAAACAAATCATCAAATATTGAATTTGTTAATGTGAAAAACATGCCTAGTTTTGCGGAAGTAGCTCGGAAGCAGGGTGATTTCAAAAAAGACGTCCCGAGTAACGAATGGATTAAAAGTCAAAGAAAGAAATTGCGAAATCGTTTCATTGGTAATACGGGCAAGGCAGTTACGGAGCCGGGAGCAAGGTTTAAAGTTGCTGAAGCTAAAGTGCCGCTATTTATCACGTTTTTAAATAAAGATACGACTGAAAAAGATATATCGGACTACATTTTGGAAAAAAACTAGTGAGGTGGTTACTGTTCAGAAAGTCACAATGCGAAAGGAACGACACTACAATTCATTTAAGTTGTTTGTGTTTAAGCATAACCTACACATGTACTTGAATGACAGTTTGTGGCCTAATGGTGTAAGTTGTAGGCGTTTTATACGCTTCAAGATGAGTGAAAGTGTAAAAGATGACACAGACTCATTAAAAGTGCTACCTAAAGTCCCCGTAAATGAAACAGAGTAATAACACTACATTAATCACTTACAACTGTAAAAATATTAAAAGAAGTTTTCGCTGTGTTCGCGAACTATGTAAAACAGCTGATATTGTGGCATTGCAAGAAACTTGGTTGTATGGCCATAATTTAAACCTGTTAGCACAAATAGATGACCGATTCAGCTATACGGGCAAATCATCAATTGATCTTTCGAGTGGAGTCCTACGGGGGAGGCATCATGGTGGTGTGGCTATTCTCTGGAGAACTAGTGCGTTCCGAAATGTCTCAGTGATAAAGTGTGCCAGTGATCGCTTAGTTGCAATTAAAGCCCTAACAGGGGATTCGCGTGAAATCTTAGTTATATGCGTATATATGCCGACTGATGAAGTGTGCAATCTTCCGGTTTTTTCCCAGTGTTTAGGAGAAATGAACGCTATTATTGAGGACAATTCGGTAGAAAATGTGTACATGTTGGGGGACTACAATGCCCACCCGACGGCGTGTTTTGGTGAAGAGTTGTTTGACTATTGTCAAGAACGAAGTTGGATATGTGCGGATGTGGTCCGATTGGGTATTGCGTCTGATACATGTACATACGTAAGTGAAGCGCACGGCTGTCGCAGATGGCTGGACCACTGTGTGGTGAGTACATCGGCAATGTCCACTATAAATAACATTAAAGTTGTTGAAGATGTATACTGGTCGGACCACTTTCCTTTAAAAATTGTTTGTAATCTGAATATAATTAAAGATAAATTGTTTTTACAAAATGAACCTAAAAATAATGTTATTTGGGGTCTTAGGAATATTGAGGAGACAGATAAGTACCATGAAATTTGCAACAATAACCTTAAACAAATACATTTTCCATGTGACCTTCATAAATGTGCAGATAAAATGTGTCATGACATATCTCATAGGAAAGTTATTGATAAATTATACAGTGACATTGTCTGTTCTCTAACTCAGGCAGCCGTGGAAAGTAAGACACCATCTTGTAGATCAACTGGCACGAAGGGAAAGTGTATTTTAGGGTGGAATAAGCATGTAGCTGATGCTCACAGGCAGGCCCGACTTGATTATCAAATGTATTTGCTCTATGGTAAACCTAACCAAGGGACTGTGTATGAAAAAATGTGCTTGAGCCGCAAGATTTTCAAATCTAGATTAAAGTTCTGTCAAAATAATCAAGAACAAATTCGTTTTGATATAATTGCTGCACAACATTCTGCAAAACAATTCACAAAATTTTGGAAAAGTACAAGAAGCTTGAATGGTAAGGTGGGTGTGCCTGTGAGTGTCGATGGGAAGAGTGACCAAAAATGTATTGCTAATATTTTCAAGGACTGTTTTATGGTAACTTCGCCACTCTCTTCCCCTAATGTTAATGCTAATGTAAATTTAGTTGACTCTGATTGTATACCTATTCAAATTAGTAGTAAACAAGTAGCGCACGCTATTAAGAATATGAAAAGGGGCAAATCACCAGGCCATGATGGGCTCAGCCTAGAGCACCTCCAGAATGCGGGGGGTCATATTGCCAGGTTACTTTCCATGTTGTATACATTGTGTATCCGACACTCGTATTTGCCCATGGATCTTACTAAAACAATGGTAATACCTCTTGTTAAGAATTCCACTGGTGATTTGTCAGACAAAAGTAACTATAGGCCAATTTCATTAGCAACAGTACTAGCAAAGGTCCTGGATAGAATCTTGGATGAGTACCTTAGTCAGCAGATTACATTAAATGATGCTCAATTTGGTTTTCGGGAAGGGTTATCGACTGAAAATGCTATATTAGCATTAAAACATACTGCTAATTATTATGTTAGTAGGGAAACACCTATCTTTGCTTGTTTCTTGGATTTATCCAGGGCCTTTGATCTAGTATCTTATCATTTGCTGTGGGATAAGTTGAAGAAAATTGGTATTCAACAAGAGTTAATAGCCATATTGTCACATTGGTATCAGACTCAAATTAATGTAGTTAAATGGGCGAACGCTATGTCCGATCCTTATACACTTAATTGTGGTGTAAGACAAGGGGGGCTGACCTCACCTAGACTTTTTAATATATATGTAGATCAGCTGATTGGTAGACTCAGCAACATGCATGTCGGATGCAGAATAGATAACGTAAGTGTCAATAATATAAGCTACGCTGATGACATGGTGTTGCTGAGTCCCTCAGTCGCTGGCTTACGTAAGCTGTTGGATGTATGCCAGGAATATGTTGTACAACATGGTTTAAAATATAACGAAAGGAAAAGCGAATTTATGGTTATTAAAGGACGAAATAAGGGACCGGATCATGTACCTCAGATTATGTTAAATGGAGTTCCTCTAAGCCGTGTAACTCATTTTAAATATCTAGGTCACATAGTAACTGAAGATCTAAAAGATGATATGGATATGGAGAGGGAGCGCAGGGCGTTGTCGGTTCGTGGCGGTATGTTGGCGCACAGGTTCGCTAGGTGCAGTGCGGCGGTCAAGGTCACCCTGTTCCGTGCCTATTGCCAATGTTTTTATTCTAGCGGTCTGTGGGTTCATTTCAAGCAAAAATCGTTCGACGCCTTGCGGATCCAATATAATAACGCTTTCAGGGCCCTGTTGAGGCTCCCGCGTTACTGCAGTGCATCGGGAATGTTTGCGGATGCTCACGTCGATGACTTTTTTGCCATCCTACGCAAAAACACAGCATCTGTGGTGCACCGTATGCGCGGGAGCGCCAACGGGATCATGAAAATGATATCTGAGAGACTAGACGCTGTAATTCTGCGTCGATATATCGAATTACATGTTCAGAAACGTGTAATTCGATAAATCGATGGCGGAAAGCAAAATAGTCAGTCAGGTGTAGGTATTTTGTTAAGATTAGGTAGCTATAGGTATAATATTAATAACATAGTTGTAAATCTTATGTTCTATACAACTAACATTGCTATGGACTCATGTTGTCTGAAAATAAAACATTTTTATTTTTATTTTTATTTTTTTATTATTTTTTTAAAGCCTTTACTGAAAACAAAATTTATAATAGTCATAACTGTGTCACTCTGTTCATAAACGTCTGCTAACGTAGGAAGCCGCTAAGTATTGTTTGTCCCTTTCGGTCTGATTAATATGGTCTATAAGACCAAAAGGGACAAACACTACTTAGTGGCTTGCAAAGTTAGGAGACGTTTATGAATAAAGGGGTTAAACTTTATGTTACGAATAGTTTGTACGACTAACTTTCGTAACACAATGGAAGCCATCGTGATTTTGTTTTGAAAGCCCTTAACAATGTATTTTTTTTAAATTACTACCTACTAAGAAAGAGCAAATTTTTAACAAAGTAATAAGTTTGAGAAGCTTTGTATGATTTTTTTTTATTCCGCCTTAGTTTTTGCTCACTTTAAAATTAATTGGCAATTTAAGGGTACAACTGTCGAAAAGATTTAACCATATAGGTCAGAATTAACTACATTATATAAGTTTTTACGTCAGGCGTAGAAACGGAGCTAGTATACTTATACTCTGTTTGGTTTGGGGGTTTAAAAAAAGGTAAACAATCTTGCAGTAACTTTTTATTGAAAACTACGAGTAGAAAATAAGTTTTAGCAAATATACATAATATAACAAGGAAATACATTGATGATTTACATTGTTTTTGATTCATTAAGTACCTCGTTTGGATTTTTATATGCATTTTTCAATAAAAAGATACTGCAAGATTGTTTAACTTTTTTAAATACCAAACCAAACAGAGTATGGGAAATTAGGATGTCAATCACTACCTATCTCCTTACTTCTTCTTCTTACTTACCTACGTAAGAATTTACACGAGTTAAGCTCTCCGTATGCTTTATTTATCAAAACGGAAACTCAAAATATCTATTTAGGAACATAAACTTATTTGCAAATGTTTTGTAATCGAAAGAACGAATCAATTTACTTCTTGCCTAAGTTAATAAGATCTATCAACATTTTGGTTACGTTATCCTTAACTTTTGCTACGAGTATGTCCACAAGAAAGACGATGTTCTCTTTTAACCCTTATTTATCTGTTCACGTATAATATTATGATTAGCAGTCTATTATGATTTGGTTCAAGGTTGTACGATGCGAAAAACAAAATTGTTTGCGGCATTATGTATACGTTGAGGAAGATGAAACCAGATATTTAAGTGGCATCTAGTTACAGTGGCGTTGAGGAGAATACCGTAACCGAAGAAAATCTTTATTGGATTTCTTACCCTTGTAAGAGGGTTGATGTTTGCTTAAGATGTGGATTAAAATGGATGCTCTTCAACACTGAGACTGAAAAGTGGTTAATTTTTACTTGTACAGTCAAGTACAAAAATATGTATCGAATGAATCCTCTTATAAACAGTGCTCGGACAAGTCATCGCAGATACAGATATTGATATAGGACAAGACTGGTTATAGAGTCGATACTTAAGATTATTATTATTTAAAGCTGATATTATTGTCATTTATTATTTGTAATATTGTCCTTTTTAGTCGCAAATCTATCACGGATTTATCAAAGTGGTATGCTTGAAATATATTTGTAGTGACAATTTCAATTAATACAAATTATTTGCTTAATTATGGATATTTCTGAATATATGGTGCAAATGAATATAATTAATAAGTGGATTAAGGATATACCATCAAGTATGTATGGTGAATAAATGTCAATGAAAAATATAATTACCGTCTTGCAATTGTTTTGCGATGACTTGTCCGAGCACTGCTTATAAATATGTTATGTCCAAAGCCCGGACAGCGGGAGAAAAATGCACCGGTCACTAGAGCTTAGTTAAATATCGACATCCATACCAACATTTTATGAATTAGAAATGTATTGATCAATAGTTTATGCAACCGTACGTAATGAGAGGCATTGCGATCTAAAATTGATAAGCAATAACATGTCGAAAATACCTAGTACCATATGACAAAACCGAAATTAAAGCTTAAAAACCAGCTTAAATATTTTTTGTTAAGATTACTTTTACATCCTCTAGTAGAGTTTAGGCGAAATTATTCACAAGAAATATCACAATGTGTTGACTAAAAAAAGTTGGGTGTTTTAATTCTTGAAATCTTATATAATTTGATATCTGGAAAAGAAGTGGAACTACTAGGGAAACATAATAAGTATAATCTATAAATTTCAAATTCAAAATTTTGTTCATATGGATGTCGATAAAATAATCGATATTTCATTAAGCACTAGTGAAAAGTTCATTTTTGCTCCCGTCGTCCGGGGTTTGGTTATGTCGTTCTTATGTATGACAAGGAATTAAAGGGTACTGGGACATATTAGTGACAGGGATCCTGCCTGGTTCGAATCCCGACGAAATCAATATTTATGATCACAAATATTTACTTCTTGGTTGTCTTTATAAATTTAAGTATCTATTATAGGTTCTGGGTTCGAATCCCAGCGAGGGCATTATTTTTGTATTTATTTATCACAATTTCTTGTACTTACAATATATTGTCGCGTGGTACCCACATCACTAGCTTTAAGTTGAGCTTACCGTGAGACTAAGTTGATTGTAAAATGTCCCAAGCAGGGATCGGATACCGGTAGTTTCAACCAAACCGGTTTTGCCTCTAGACGTCAAACCGAAATAATAGTGTTCTCGTTTTCGGTTACCGGTTCTTAAACGGTTAATATGAGAGAACTGTTCTTCAGCAGGTTTTGTTTTTGTTGAACGAAATTAACCGGTTTCTACGTCAGAGACGTCAATGTCAGAGATACAACGATGGCTCTGAGTTTTGACTAGGAATATGGAGGTACCGGGTTCGATCGTCGTAGTAGGCAAACTTTTTCCATATTTGCGTTTTATAATTTAGATACCGAGAAAAATCGTTTTAAGAATTCATTAATATGCATTGGACACTTTACTTTAAAGGTCATCATCATCATCATCAGCCTATGTACGTCCCACTGCTGAGCACAGGCCTCCTCTCATAAGAGGGTATGGGCAAGTCTCCACGCGGGCCCAGTGCGGATTGGAGGCTTCACATACACCTTTTGAATTTCTTCTCAGATGTAGGTATGCAGGTTTCCTCATGATGTTTTTCCTCACCGAAAAGCTATCGATAAATATCAAATGACATTCCATACATAAATTCCGAAAAACTCAGTGGTACGGACGGTGATCGAACCGACCACCGCCTGTTTGAAAGTCGAGTGCTTGAACGACTAGGCTACCGAAGCTTCTAAGGTCTTTCTTTAAAGGTCATTGGGTGTTATTGACCCGCTTTATGATTTTTCACGTACAGAGACCAAACTAGCTTTAAAATAGAGAATTAAATCATTTCCTTACCTATGTATCAACCAGGAAAAAAAAGTTATTCGACAGTTTGTGTCCGAGATAGTGTTTTAAATGTTTTTACTTTCAGCATTGTGTAATTCCGTAAACGGTTGTGACCTACTAGTCGTAGTAGGTAGCAGACGTTGGTCTTTCAATCTGGAAGATTCTGGGTTCAAACCTCAGTTCGACCAATGAGTATTTTGGAACTTATGTACGAAATGTCATTTGATATTCAGAACTAGCTTTATGGTGAAGGAAAACGTCGTGAGAAAACCGGTCTCTAATCTCAATAAGGCGTTTCCACAAAAAATAGTGCTACGTTAAATCATAAGATTAGGTTGCCAAGCGGACCCCAGGCTCGCTAGAACTGTGACTTTCGTCGTATGCAAACATCGAATAAATTTTATTTTCTTTTTTCTTCCCATGATTGCGGAAATGAAATTTATAATTAGCTATTGCATTTGATTAATGTCAATGTCTGACATACCGATTTATTACTTAATCACAATAAAAAGGTGAGTCTTAACATGCGATATCAGTGTATTGCTGGTTGAAGTGGCTGTTATAGATAAATAAATTAATTGACAAACTTGACACTTATTAACCAGTTCAATAAAGTTTCACGGAACGAAATAAATTCTGTTCTTCATAAATACCGGTAACCGAAATTGATTCGTTCTTTATGAAAACGTTATTGCTAATTATCGGTTAATGACAGAACAGAAATTTAAACTGTTTACGAACAATATTAACCGGTATTTTGAAACCGGTTCCGATCCCTGGTCCCAAGACATTTATTTATTATTATAGACCTTCTTTTCTAACTTTTATACAGTGTGTGGCCTACAACCGGGGAGAACATTTAAACGGTGCATTAATAAGCTGATCAACAATCATTTCCACATATTGTAATTTAAAAAAAAAAACTTTTTTTGTAATTTTTTTGTTCATGTATTTTTCATTATTATGGGTTCATTTACTTGAATTAAAAGTTATCAATAACTTATCATTTTGGAATCATTGAAAAATGTACAATTTTTTTTTTTAACCGTAACAAATTAGTGTAAAAATAAAAACAAAATTATTGTTATGACTTCGTACCTGATATACTATCAAGATGTCTTGCGACTGACAAGCTACGACATCGTGATGCCAAGATCCAGTACTAAAGGTCCATAGCTTTGAATGACAATATCTCCAAACTTAACCACTTTGAAACACCGGGACATTTACAGGATTATTGCCGATAGTCTAAGGAGTCACTCATTTCATTTTTCTCCCGTGTTAAAGGCCACACACTGTATAATGTCTTACAATCCAGTCTATGATATCCAGAGATCGTACGATTTCCAGCATTTTTGGTGCAATGTAGTTCAATTAAGGGATATGGTGTAAGTTATTTATAAAGAGATAGTGAGTTAAGGTTCGTTATTGTCTTACAACGTGTCCAACCAGGGGGTCAATTTTTAGCTGTAACGTATCATAAGACGTTGTAACACAAAGAGGAACCTTAACTCGCTATCTCCTTTCGAATAACTTACTTCTCATCCCGTAATTGAACTACACTGCACCAAAAATGCTGGAAATCGTACGATGTCTGATGATATCACTAATATCACTATGAAATAGTTCCCGTATGGCCTAGGGTTCCAACCAATTGCAACCCTAGGCTACAGTATGTAAAAATTACCACTTTTAAGGGATTTCTTACAATTTGTTTATGACATCACTATCACATAGTTCCAGGGTGTTTCCAATTGGTTATATGTACGGTTTTCTCACCTCCATAAAGACGAGGTAGTGGACTTGACCTGCGTCTCCAATGACAGGAGACAGATGGAGTCGATGTCGTCATACACCTCCATCCGTTTGTATGAGTCCCGTCCTCTCACGTACCTGGAATTGTAATACGTCTCTTTAACACATTTGTTTGCCTAAAAACTGACTTATAATGATAAAATTCGAATAGAAAGTCAAACGATTGTTTTATTTTAGTAGGCCCAGTAACAAACGCTTATGAATCGTTAAACTAAATAGCAAATATAAGATAGTACATTATGCTACAAGTGCGAAAAAAATGAAGTTCGATACGAGTGGAGATACATTAAAGCACGACTGAAGGGAGTGCTTTAAATCGACACTAGTTGCGAATTTCGTTTTCGCACGTGTCTCGTACGACGTTTTTCAGTACATATATATGGCTCTCCGAAGATTTTGACCTGACGTAAAATGAACCGCACTGTCGCGTAAAAAAAGCGCCATCTGTATCGAAAAATCTACTTCTGATTCCATTTAACCCCACACCACTGACCCAAGAAGAATCCGGTAAGAAACCCAGCGGGACTTATTTTTTAATATCATTTCTAATCAAAAATGTTGGATCCTCAATGGATTACAATTGAACTAAAAGACGGCAATACTACAGGTTTACAGGTTACAGGTTTACGCTGGCTACATTTTCCGCAACTCGACGTCAGTTTGCGCCCATTTTGCGTGATGGGTTGTCGGATGTCGGCACTACTCTTGCCAACCCAACTCTACCAGAAAGCCTAGCAGACTTTTGATGTTGCCAACGACTTCTGGGAGAGATCTCGGGGATCCGAGGTGTTGTGCCCGGTATTCTGCTGGGAATGACGTGGGTGGCTGTCTCTTCCATGGAAATACTATATTTCATCGGTAGACTTTATTCCTCTTGTAATAAGTCCCGCCCATATAGAGTGTTGCTCCTTGTTTATTCACAATGGGCCTGGAATAAACTCACATGGGCATTTTCACTTTTAGGGAGACCCATTTAGCTTGACATCAAAAAACCTTAATTGCAGTCAGGTTCGTAACATACATGAAAAGGTCCAAAAAGTTTTTCTACGTTTCCTGTACAAGAAAACATATGGATATTACCCTTTCCTCTACCCCACCAAATTCTTACTCGGTATGTTAGGTTTCAACTCCCTACAGGTCAGGCGTACTTATGACTTACTTTACATTATTTGTCAGATTTTAACAGATTTTTTAGTACTTAAGGAATAACTGCTATTATGCTGTTTTTTTTTTTAGCTAACATACTGTACTAATAAATAACAACATCAAAAACCTATCTTAACGACCTAGTTTTCATGCAAAATTAAATTATTGAAAAATTAAGGTGAATTTTTTACTATTTTTAATTAAAAATTTTTTTTTTAGCCTTGTTGTTCAAATAGTTGAGTCAAATGATTACCTTGATTAGTTTGCTTATCTAATGAGCTCTCTAACGAGATTTTTTTTGCAGGGATAGGACCGATAACAAACGTATAATTCCAGAAATATCACGTGCGCCCGTATTCGTCTGTTTGATCTTTTAAAATGGCTGCTATTTAATTATCGTTGGCACAAAAAAAAATTGTATGGTAATTTATCGATAAAATTGATTGTAGTTTAAGCCCTTAAAAGCTCCGACACCGCTAACCAAACACCCTGTATGTTATTAAATTTTCTTAGTTTTGTTCTTAATGTTCTTTGTCAAACAACGCATTGGCTTATGCTGTAATGTTGTATGATGTCTATTAAACAAATAAACAAGTATTTTGTATGAACCCTGGAAACATTAAGCATCTGTTTGGGCAGTCCTGTTAAAACTAAAAGTAATTTGCCCTGCTTTTCCATTTCATGCAAATATTGTTGGACTGAACGTCAATAATGCGCTTTGTCTTCAAGTAAATTAGCATTCAAGAAGGAATCTTCCAGAAGTTTAATTAGATTGTCTTCATAATGAAGTCAGTTTTATAACTAATCCGAGTTCCCGGAACAGTTAAAACTTACTTTTCTCGTTTATTCTAAGAATATTCATTTAGACCTTGTAAAAAGTATCGTAGACCCCAACGATTGATATTTGCAATCATAATGTCTAAGAAATAAAGTTAATAAGAGAGAGTCGAAAATTGTGTCTTAAATGTAGATAATAATTGGGGTGTTGTTACGATGTGAATAAATAAATTGCTGTCAGACTAAAACAATTGTAAGTGAAGGTTCCACGGAAAGAACATGACTGTCTAGTCAATTCAAATTACAGAAGGAAAAGCCACCTTACTTTTAACAGAATAAAGTGTGAATTTGCCCTGATTTTTTAAGTACTGGACATGTTTTTCCGTGGACCCTTCAGGTAGGTTTTTAAAGTTTCCATTGGACTGGTAAGCACGATTAATATTGAATCACCTCATATTACCCTTATACTACAATTGTAGTAATTGCCGATTTTCTGCACTATAAAAAAATGAATAAAGAAATGGTCAAACATTTATGTCGTGTCTGTACGAAATCACATCAAATCGTACGACCAGCGATGTCGCAGCATCTAATGGGGTGGACGAAACTTTCGCAGAATGACCCAATTAAAGCTACCGTGTGTGAAATTGCTAGGCGGTTAGCGTGAAGTTTAGTACCATTGTTTGTTTTGATTCTATTTGGAGTAATACAATAAATGACTATATTGATTTAAACTTTCACGATTATCACCCATATTTTAAAGACAAACGGGTCTTAATTGCGTAAAGTTACGTTTAATTATATCCTGACGTTTCGGGCATGACGTTACACCCTTGGTCGCAGGCAGGCCGTTTGTCTTTAAAATATATATGAGTTATTGTCTGGTTTATCTATCCTCTTTTCAATGGACATACCTAAAGTTCCTGTGGAACTGGTGGAAGTGAAATTCCAGTATTAATTTTGGGATAAAAAAAATAACGGTACAACTAGGTTCCCCGATCGACAACCCTATGTAATAAAATCGAAACTTACATGTACTTATACAAGCTGTTAAGTTTTGAAAAACAATTGTACATTTTTTCTTTTTCCGACTGATGATTAATCAAATACATAACTACATAGTTACGTTAGTATAGTAAATACATGGTGTAACTAACCATGAAGGTAATAAAAATATGTTAATAATCTTCCTTAAACCATATTGGGCCAAGAAATAATTCCGTACGGTCACCAACTGTTTAACACCACGATGCTTACCTTACCCAAGTTGCCAATCGCTAACGCTTAGTAGCGTATCGTAGTTTTCCCTCTCTGTCACTCTTTCATACTAGTGCAACAAAGACAGATAGCTGCCTTTTATTTACGATTGACGATTAAGCGTTACCGATTGGCAACTTGTCTAAGCACCCAGATTACTCATCGATGTTTAGCGAGTATTGTCCTATACTTGATGACCTACCGACCACTCTCTCCATTTCGTATTCATTCACAAGTGTGACAGAGGGGCAACATCGAAGGCAGTTCGTGGTATCCATACCAGATTGGTGAATCAGGGCGTCTTCGCCGCATTCTTTGCGATATACCTAATCCAATAATTGATCATCTAGTTAGCTGCATTAACCACAATCGTTTCAGTTTCTTATAATGTGTAGAAGATAAGGTAGAATATTTTTCCTCAAATTAATAAAGTATGAGTCGTGTTGTGTCAAACCGTTAAGTATTATTGGCCTCTTTCAGTCTTATAGACACATTGACGTTTTATTTATGAATAAGGGGGGAAAGATTTTCGACAAGACTGCATGGCAAACGTTAGTTGGAATGGCCTAAGGGAGTTAATTCACCCAAATAATCTAAAACCAAAAAAATATAATTATACTTGAATGCAATTTATTATAATCTCAAATTAGACCCCGTTGAGAGCTTCGCCCGTATTCGATTTACAACCTATACAGGGTGATCAATCCAAATGGGTATGTATGAAGGTTTTGGAAACCATAACAGATAGTGAAATCTGGTCTTAGGAACCATGAGATCGAGTTTACTACCGGCCCTTTGAATTTGTATGGGGAAGATCAAACTATGCGTAATATCGAATTATGTTCTTAAGAACCATAGCTCCGTTTATAGATTTAATCAGATTTAATAATAATGGCATGGTTCCCATGAATGCAGTTTGTCTTTTTACTAAAATTGATCTCATGGTTCCTAAGACAAGAATTCGCTATTTGTTATGGATTCCAAAACCGCCATGCTGACCCATTTCGATCGATCAGCCTGTATAGTTAGTGTACTATAAGCTTATATTAGGTGTATACTTAACTCTAATATGAACTTGTAAAAGCTCACGTTAACTGCAAGTTTCGTTGTCAGACTCCTATAAAAAGTAGCTCCGTGGAAGGGTAAAATGACCTCGTATCTATTGCTGTCATATCGTCGTCAATGGCGATGTTGCCGTCACTATCAATTTCCGTCCGTCAACAGCATTTGGGGTACTTTACCCCAACTATGGTTCTGCAGTTATTATAGACGATGCTTGTTTAGAATGACTAACCCCCTTATTCATAAACGTGTCCTAACTTAGCAAGCCGCTAACAATTATTTGGGTCAAACGCAAACCCATGTTTGGAGTCTTTGACAATCTAAAAGTTAAGACCTATAAAGCTTGATTTTCTTATGAAAGCCTCATCTTCATTAAGACGTAATTACTCCTTTTTCATTGCGTTGTATGTTAATACGTAGTACATTATACGTTACTATGTATAATGCTTTTCTCAAACATGCAATGAAATGAAACAAAAAAATGTATCTTCTTTCTAAGAAATTATAAGTCAACTACATAACTAAGTCTTTGAAACACAACAAAAGTCAAATACGACACCGACACCTCATTTTTTTTTTAAGATTGACCTGTTTGAAAGTTGCAAATATTTAATTTAAAAAAGCGGTATTAGACGACGCGGTCAGTTGGGTTCAATTAATCGCATGCAGTGATCGGGGCCGACGGATCGCGCCGTATAATACTGCTTTTTAAATATTATTTTGAGTAGTTATTGTACATTTATTTTAAATGATATAATTTAAATACCTAATTATAACTGCAAAAATTTGACAATCATTTTTTTTTATACTAATATTACTTACAGATAATTATTGGCTAAAAGCCAAGATGCTAGGTCACAACCCTATGTCAAATGAAAATTAAAAAACCGGCCAAGTGCGAGTCGGACTCGCGCGCAAAGGGTTCCGTACTATTATCAATTTATTATTAAAAAAATACAGTTAAATCAACCTACCTCAAAAACTATAGGAGATAATTTTATCAAACCAAAAATCGTTGATAGAGTTTATTAATGTGCATAACATATCTTTTTTTCAGAATTGTATATCGCGTAGTTTAAAAAATAGAGGGGGGGGACACATTTTTCAGACTTTGAGACCTGATATCTCGAAAACGATTTGCTTAAATAAAAATGTGATGTATAAACTAGGGCTCCTGGTCGTGACCGTGTTTCGTGTAACCGTAGCCGGATCCCCGTTGCCGTGTTACACGGCAACGGTTTTAAGGCCCGTTTCCTGCGTGTTACACGGCTACGTATTCATAAAGTTACGTATACACGTGTACACGGGGATACGTATCTTAATTACACGCAGATACGTTCCGCACGCGTTGTTAAGTGACGATTCGATGCGTTGTCTTTAAGGACTAAGGAAAACGGATGAGAATGTACCGTGATATTTGTGAATCTAATCTAATGGTTACCTAATTGCCTTTCTAACGTAAATGCGATTACTTAGTTTGAAAATGAAATAAATAATTGTACTTAATATCAGTATGATAACGTGTATATGTACTGAAATTAAATTTTACATATTACTTACAGCACTTTAAGGTAAGAAGGGCAGAATTATAAAATATAGATATTTTCTGAGTTGAATATTAATGAAACTGACAGATTGTCATGTATTAAATACCTAATTTAATAATTAGATGGGGACGGAAGTTAAAAAATACACAACACTGTGCGGTATAAGTATTTTTTTTGTTCTAAATATCATAAAAATCAACAATAATCAAGAATTTTCTACATATTGATAAATTTATCAACATATCATTACAATGATACATAATCTTCTTAATGGAAAAGTTAAGCAATTGTCACAAATTACGCTAAGATGTTGATGAAATAAAAATCGCTTTGTTTTTCATTTAGAATATTCAGATTTTTTTATATATTTGCGCCGCCTACATTTTTTTCTGATTTGCCTCAAGGTTGACTGGTAGAGAATGCTTCATGGCATTAAGCCCGCCTGTTGTACTTTAAGTTTTTCTTTTGTGCAATTAAGTTGAGATAAATAAATACATAAAACCCATAACTCAGGAATAAAATAAATGAGGCATAAATATTTTTATCAGAATTCGCACCCGAGAGTTTTGCTTAGTAGGCAGCGTTATTACCTACCAAATATATACCTAAAGGAACTTTTAAAATACAAAAGGATATTAAAAAGCAATATAATTTTAATAAATACAATATACTAACTCATTATATGGCGTGACGGGAGATTTTAGGAGCACCGCTTTCAAATGCTTTCCTGTCGGTCTTGTTGTACCACCACGACACGAAAACTCACTGTTCGTACGATCTTTGCACAAAGTGCATAAAATCGTGTCACCGACCCTGGTGGCATAACTCCACACCCAACTTCTCTTCATTATTAACACACTTTAAAAACTCTATGTTCTCACCAATAGGTAGTAACAAAACAATAACGTAATAAAACAAGAAGAGACAATTTACTTTAAATTCGACTCGACTCTCGTTAAGTCTGTTCGAACTGCAATCTTATTAATGACTAACACGTATAAGACCAAAACCCGAAATTGCCCTCTCCGAATTAACTAAAACATCCCTTACTTATCTACATACATAAAAATTCAAAGAGGCGGCTACTTCATTCAACTTCACAAACAAAAGGTGTACCAGGTAAAGCCCAAGTTATCATATTTTATCAGTAAAATGACCACGTGTGGTCAATTATATCGTTGACAAACTAAGTTTGAAACTATTGTTTGCTACTTTGCGCGTGCAACTTCTTAGTATTGGTCTTATCTACAAAAAGGCCGCCCGGCAGGTAATAAACTTAAATGGACGACTGTATTATTTATAGCAATTTGTTCAAATATTTTTAGCATGATATTCTCATTTTTCTATCTGATGATTCAAAATCACAAAATAAATTCCAAACCATAATTTATAGGTAACACCATCGCTTGTTATATAGAACACAGTACCTAACACGTTATTTATTTCATAACATAAATCGATACCAAAAATGCAAGTCTTATCAATAAAATCCCATTCGTCCCGATTCAGAGTATACTCGTAATATTCAAAACGTACTTAAAAACAAGTTGTCATTCAATATTAGGCCTTATTTGTTTACATTGTAATCGGTCCGGCCGGATCCATGCCACGAGCATTCCTTGCCAGGGCGAAGCCAAGATTCGTAGATACGTATACAAACAGAGATTCGGGTACGTATCTCGGCGTGACTGTGAAATTCGTGATCTTAGTACCGCCGGGGTTAAGGACACGGAGCTACGGTTCGACGAATAGTACGTATATCGGGAGCCCTAGTATAAACCTTCATATCATTTTCAAAGACCTTTCTATTAATACCCCACACGCTTATGTACAACTAAAAAAAAAATTCTATCCCTCAGTTACATGTATGGAGGGCCCCCACCCCAATGGTTTTTTTTACAATTTAGTATCACATTCCTGTAGCGGTTCATACAACACATATCCTTACCAAATTTCGTTACTGTAGCATTTATAGTTTCCGAGTAAATTGGCTGTGACAGACGGACAGACGGACAGACGGACATGACGAATCTATAAGGGTTCCGTTTTTGCCATTTTGGCTACGGAACCCTAAAAAAGAGGTACTTGCCGGCCTAGGCCGGCAACGAGGTACTTCCCGGCCACTTTTTAGGCACGTAACTACAACATTTCATTGCATGTTTGAGAAAAAATCATTACTACCTGTCCACAGGCTGTTAACTATCG
Organism: Thaumatotibia leucotreta; assembly: GCA_025490895.1. Classification (NCBI taxonomy): domain Eukaryota; kingdom Metazoa; phylum Arthropoda; class Insecta; order Lepidoptera; family Tortricidae; genus Thaumatotibia; species Thaumatotibia leucotreta. Next base: position 22,793 of record JALPQI010010717.1, read on the forward strand.
ACCACAGGAAAGAAAAAGTACGTGTTCAGCTGAACTGTAGAGCCCCTCTTTCCTGTGGCCAATAGTAAGCAACTGGTAGGAGTGTAGTCGTGATTTTTATTATACAATTCAATAGGAAAGGAGTGCTTTTAAATGACAATAAGGGTTTAATTAAAAAATTAACTCTCATAGCCCTTAAGTTTTAAAATATGCACCGGAAAAACTCCGAACATGGGTTAGTTTGACCAATTTGTCCGTTTCGGTCTTACAGACGTATTAATAGGGCTGAAAGAGACAAACAATACTTAGCGGCCTGCTTAGTTAGGTGACGTTTATGAATAAGGGGGTTAAATACTTAAGATTTATTTACCTGGCTGATTTAAATTAGGCAATAAAACCCGATACATTTTTTTCAACAATATTCGTATTTTTTTGGCCAAAGTGTTCCCATATGTATTTTTTTAAAGTTTTATTAAAGTTTTGAACACATACAACGTTTAGTAACTAATAAAACTAGGTAAACATAATATATTTAATATATTTATGTATAATTTACGTCATACTCACGTGTTGCTTCTGGCGTCCTCTCGCAAATGGCTGCATGTAATTGAAATTAGAAATAATAATAGTTCGTTCAAGGCCCTTATCATAAAATTCCTATTGTACATATATTTAAAAGGATTCACTTATTATAATAAATAAAAAAGCCGGTCAAGTGCGAGTACATTTTACTTGCGCATCGAGGGTTTCGTATAAACCTTATAACCAGTGATCGGTTTTTTGGATTCACCCGGCTGGTCTCCGATAGTAACTTGAAAAATAAACTTTAATTATTTACACGTATTTCCATGCAATTTGCCATGTTACTGTTCATAATGTAATATAATAGTATTATTTTTTTTTATAGCCACACCCGTAATTTTTTATACACGAAATCCCGCGAGGGGTGAATCCAAAAAACCGATCACTGCTTATAACTATCAAAACACAAGACCAAAGCCCTGGCAACAGTGGCGACTTCCTCCCAAGGCGTATCAGCATTAGGTATGATACAGCCAAGAAATGCCTCCAGCATCCTCGGTAGAATGCCACAAGGGCCAATCTTAGATATAAATTAAGTTAGTTCGATTTAATTGATGTATATAATCTGTAAAGTTTAGGAAATAAAAATATGTATTCAATTAAAATGCAATTATTTCCGCTACCTAAAAGTTGTCTGGAAGAGATCGCTTCTTAGCGATAAGACCGCCTGTTGTCTACCTCTAGTTAAGTCGCTACTTTTTCTGTAATTGTTTTCATTTATTGAGGTGTGCAATAAAGAGTATTTGTATTGTATTGTATTAAAAAAATCGATAAAAATAGATTTGGTTTGCTGGTGATAAGACCTTGTGCAGGGTCCGCCCGGATAGTTACCACCGTCTTACCCGTTAACCTGCCGTTAAATAGCAGTTCTTGCACTGTTGTGTTTCGGTTTGGGTAAGATAGCCGGTGTAAGTAATTACTGGCATAGATAGAGGCAATCCACCTAAGTCCTCAGGGTAGGCAGCGCATAGGCGATTTTTTTGGTCACTATGTCCATGGGCCTCAGTTCCTGCTTTCCATCAGGTGGACTAAGAGCTCAGTTATTCAGGGTCTACCTTTCTCACATAAAAAAAAATCTTTATAAACTCGACAGCACAAGCATAATAGGCTGTATAATTTCATTATAAGCCTGGTAAGCTAATTTTGCAGTTGTAGTGCTGTGAAAATCTGAATATAGCATCCACTACAGCTCACATTGAAAAGATAGGTAAAGCTACAATTATGCAAAGTATCTACTTATTTACTTTCAAAACTCGTAATTTAAATATTTTCCCTATCTACATCATGCACGGAAAAATAAGCTTAATCTAATAGCAAAAGTTATACTGTAACGACGAGAGTTGTAGACAAGATGAAAATGGAGACAGAAAGTTTTTAGCAATCCTAGCGAGCATTAAGTGGAGCAAAGTAAAGTTTACCCAACACCTATACCCATTTTCGGTAGAATCTACAAAAAACAAATATTGCTGACTCTCCATAGCATTTCAAGTCTTTGACACTTATCGTGAAATACGTTCGCAGATATATTTTTTACATTTATACTAATAAATATCAATAATTTTAACTAAAAATGTATAAAACCTTAAGGGCCTTATCACACTTGCGATTTACAAGCGAGGCGAAAGCGAAGCGAGCGCGCAGCGTGATCGTTGCGAGCCCGTAACCAATAAATAGAAATTATAATACCACTACACGTTTTTTAGAATATTTAGTGTAAAATTATGCAACGAAACGCATTCGCATTGTTTGGCTAAATATTCATTTCACGGGTAAGTTGCCATACAAGCCCACAAGTCAGCAACACGTAGTAGAATATACAGTATAAAATTTGCACGCAGATAAAAGCAATATGGGTGTAAATATGTAAATACTGAAAAATCGCATCGTATTACAATGGTTGGAAGCATGTCAACTGCGGAACACGACATGAGGTCAGATAGCAGAGCATCGGAACTATCTAGATTTTCCGGCATTCAGATAGAAATTTCGTAGCTGAAAATTGTAACCCAAATATACCTGAATTTACAGGAACATTTATTACATAGGTATTAAATAATATCAGCTTGTCTTTAAAAACACGACTAATCGACTGCTGTTTATGAGTGGGTGAACTGATACCAGGAAACTCATGTAATAATCATACATGATATACATTGTATGTACTTGTACATTCAGGCATAATTGTATTTAAACTATTGAATTTTAAGTGAGATATAATACCACCAAATTGTAATCAGGCATCTTATTAAGTTACAACATCATCATAAATTTTAAATATTTACAGATGACCTGGAATGCAATTTAATATCCAGTTGTATGGGAATTTCCCTGATTTTATCATTGTATCCAAAAAACAATTTTATCGTCATAGAACTTCGTGGATATGAAAATAGCAAGGCATGATTAAAAAGGACATTTTTCCATATATTTTTTGCAAAAATCAATGTGACGAAAAAAAATATTTTTTTCTTATGATTAATTCAGGAGCCTAGTAAGTGTTACCAAAAGAAATATGATACTTCCAATACTCACATTTGAATTTTTTTTTTAAGAGGCACTACCTATAACCCATTTAGGCAGCGAGAAATAATGACACCCCTCTGCTGACTTCACACCTATTTATAGACAGTTAAGTAACTGTCACAGTTACTTAATAACTGTCTATACACAGCACAGTGCTGTATATGTCATTTCATTTTTCCTGCCTAATGTCAATGCATTGCATAACCACGACTAGAGATAAGCAAGGTAATGCTCGGAGTGTTTTATAAAACTTTGCAAGACCAACGTTAGCGACATCCAATCTACATAGAAAGCCATCTGTCAACGAGTAGCATAATTAACGCATGTTAGGCACTTGTCTCACCAAGCGAGTAGCGATCAATGAGAATTTTCTTCGCGTGCGATTGAATTTTCTTAGAAAAGTTACTACACTGCTTACTT